>VZTM01009698.1:101990-117815 GCA_013400555.1 Jacana jacana | reverse complement strand
GGAACAGGAGAGTGATGCAGTTACTCAAAGCTTTAGACAGGACATAAGTATTCACTTTGGAGTCTGTCCAGGGCAGTGGGGTTAATATGACTTCTCTTAAACAAAGTGTCTCAGGCTCATTAATTTTCAGAGGAGTTCAAGACCTGTGTCATATTTCTGTGAAGGTGTATCACCTCCATGAGCAGAATATTCTGATACTCTACTGCTACTGGGCTAAAAAAAGATGCTTAAAATGGAAAACAAGAACAAGTTCATGTCTGTATTTGGCATTACCGAGACTCAGAGCAGATAATTTTTGCTTTTAATGAAAAATTGTCTATACTAGCATAAATAGATATTAAATATACTGGGAGTAGCTAGCAGCAAATTAAGCAAAAAAGTTACAAACATGGTTGTTACCAAATATGAAAGGAATTTTAGTGCTGATATATGCAAAGCCCTAAATCCAGAAAATAAATAAACATTACAGATAATATATTAGAGGGATTTACCCAACTCCCATAACTTTTAAGGGATATTTGTTTTTATTCATACTCTTCTGTCATATATTCTTTCATTCAATGGTGCAGCCTAGATGCTGCAAATTAAATCAGGATTCACAGAGTAATACAAGACACCTTTGATTTTCTGAAGTGCTGGAAAGTCTACAACTGCGCTCCAGTGAAAGAGAGCTGCTGGTGCACAGATCCGCTGTAAATTAGGCAATCAGTGACACAGAAGAGTTTGGGATAAATTACCTCTATTCATCCTCAAGTTTTGAAGCAGAGACTGGTACATGTGAGATCAGTACATGCATTCATGATAATGGTGCAGAGGTGGCAGTGCTTTGCCAGCTGTATTCAACTGAAATGTACGCTTCTTGGCAAGTCACTATGCCAATGAAGTGAAGGAAAACCCAGCAAGTCAGACGAGGCCAGTCCTTTTCATAAATTACATTTACACTGCAGAAGGAGAATGCCAGGTCTGTAAGGAAAGTAAAGTTGCTCCTGGAAAGGGGAACAAAGGGCTGTTTACTCACAGTGGTCATTCCAGGAAAGCAATAGAAATGTCAGCAGAACTATCATTAAATCTCAGCTACACCATGAAAAATACCCCACCTCCCCTATGTACGCTGACATTAAGGAGAGTGGGGAAGAATGGGGTCTGAGGATCTCTATAAGTTTGCATCATTTATGAAGTCCAGATTGTTACAAGATACATGCAGCATGAAAATGAATTTAAATGGTGAGAACACAGACCTCTGCTACCCTCCTCCTGTATTTAACAAATCTGTTGCTTGAATTACTGAGTAGGCCCAATGCCAGGGGAAGGAGAAGTGGTACAGTTTAAACTTCTTTAATTAACTCTAGTGCAAAAGACTCTTCATGGTAGACTGCGTTTAGATTTATGCTCAGTATTTCTAAAGCTGCTGCTCCAAAAGACTAAAGATCTGAGGATGGAAACATTGCCTGCACATAAAACTGCAGGCTGTGCCATGGCAATGATGTCAGTCCTAGAGTTCCCAAAGAAAGCAAAACCTGTGTTAAAAAAAAAACCCACAAACCTGGGTGTGAATATTGTGAAATAATGAAAAGATACCGAGCTGATACTAAACTAGGAGGTCTCAGTAACATGCTCTGTGAAAGCATGGCCTTTATGGAAGAGAAAAAAAGGAAGAGAAATCACCAAGACTTTGCAGATGGTGAGAATAAAATTTAAATCTCTTGACTCCTAAACCAGTGTCCTGGACTTTTTGATGACTTTTCTGGCTATCTAAATCATTGGGATCACTCTGATTGTTGCCAGTGACCATTGTTTTAGAAAGGGTGATAGATTTACACAGAAGACGACCATCGCTGGTCCCATCATAAAAACTTCTTTGAGCATGAGAGGACTGACAGCCATGGTCTTCCTCACAGCCAGACTTTCCTTACTTTTTCAATTTAATGCAGCAATTACAAAATCCATAAATAAGCAGGCTCATATCTCATAAACAGTTCACTGACTGCAATGAAAATTACAGATTTAAGCACTGCTTATACTTTGTGGATAAGAATATCAGTTGATGCAGTGGGATGAGCACTGGAAGCTGTATTCAGTACAAGCCCTGGGATCGGTGACTGTAAGTCACGTTTCAGATTCTCTGATGTGTTGGGCTGTTTACTGCACAAGGTATAGCTCTGTATAACCAATAAGTTAGCTACTAATTAAAGTGTCTGAGAAGCTGGGGAATTTTAAGGATATAAAATTTTCTTGACTACTTCAACCTTCCCTCACTCTTATATTCTTTAAGGATTTATTTGCGAGGAAGAATTAAAGAATATCCATGATAAGCTGGGCTAAGCATCCACCCAGGCTGGGACACATCTCCAGCAGCCTCCACAGAGAAGGTTATAAAAACAGACCTGGTGTAGAGTGATGTTTTCCTACAATACTTTTGCTATATATTTGCTAATTGCTGACTTACCATAAGGAGTTGACTCCCATTTTACACCAGATACTGGTGGAAACCAGCCACAAGGGTCTCAAGGACTTCTACAGTCATCTGGAGAAACCCTTTGCCCTCAGTTCAATTTCTCAACACCTTACCCAGAAACAAGTAAAAGATCAGATTGAATGGGCTCTGTTCTCATATAAATGGGTATAAATTGCTATAATCAACACAATTATAGTTATCTGGAGTTACTGTAGTCAGCAATAGGACAAAAACAGCTGAAGAGCAAAGCGTGCTTGTGGGTACCTGAGTAAATCTGAAACAATCCTGCTGGGGACTGGAGTACCCCAACTCTGGTTGCTGTATTTTGGCACCCGTGGTGCTAACCTCAAGTTTAGGTTGTATATTGCACTGTAATGGTCTCCCTCCTCTTTGCTTTCAGTTGAGACACTGCATTTTCTGAGGAGATGAGAAGTAGGAGGGAGTGACCCAACCTCTTTTAAAAAATTTCTCTCAGCCAGCCTAATCTGCCGGTGGTGTTTCAGCCTGACCTCCAGTACAGTTTGGTCATTAAACTTTGAGTCATCCCAGGGATTAAACAGAGCCCAATTCCTTGCAGAAATGACTCGGCGTGCCGATAATCTTCCGTTTCCATGGTTTACACACAGTCAGAGCACTGTAATTCTGTTTTGTTGAGCGCTGTACCGCATTCACCGTACAGCCATGTCAGGAAATAGTATTTGGGCAGCGAAGCCTTTCCCAAGACTGTTTTGAGAGCTTTATATCTCATGGTGGGCTTTTAGAAGGTGACTCTGTAGCAGGAGGCAGGTGTGCAGTTTTTCGTCTTCCCTGTGGCGGTTTCATACGCGCCACTTGATTGCTTGTGTCACGAGAGCCATCCTGCTGGCACTTCAGCAGGCCTTTCTCACAGTCATTAAATAACATCCTTCTACCCTGTGTTATGGATATGTGAGAGGTAGCACTTGGAGCTACACTGGGTTCTCTGTCCCCTCTCATTACATCTGCGTGTGGGGAATTGCATGAAAGATTGACGTGACAGTTTTAATGGTATCGCTGCAATGAGATCAATTGGTTGTAAATTTTACAGTGTCCATGTGCTGCATTGATAACTCCATATAGTATTAAACGCTTTCATGACACAATTCATCTTGTACCATACTTTTGAGCTTAATTCAGCTGTGATAGTTTCTGTGATCAGCCACAAATCAGTAGTGATTGATTCTGGAATATCCAAAGCAGAGGATCACTGGAAAATACATACATACGTATTTATAGCCTACATATACATGCTAAAGACAAATGTGCAAGAGCCAAAGTCTAGTGTGGTATTAGCTTAGTTTTAATAAATCTCCTCATGCAGAATTCAGAACCAGTTATTTAGTCTCTGAGACCAATGGGACCCTAGGAAGAAAATATGCTTGTCAGAAGGTTTGGCTCAGGAATTTATCATGAAAGTTGAGTTGTTTCACTCTTCCTAATCTTCAGGGGTTCAAAACATTCAAAGTTATGTATTGAGGGGAAAATGAACGTTTTCCATGTTTTTTACAATGAACGATGGGAAACAAAACAGCCCGGAGGAACCCAGAAGCCCTGACCGCCTGTAGCTCAGACACTTGTTAGAGATGGAGGACACTGGGCTTCAGTGGCTGCTTCCCCCACTGGGGACCCAAGGCAGATGTTTGGGCCATGCCTGCACATGGCCACTTAAATGCCTGCGCTGCCAGCTAATGACATTGAGACCATGATTTTTCACTGTCTCCTGGTGGGACTGACTATATTTTTTTTTTATAATTCTGTAATTACTGGCTACAGAAATTGACAGAGAAGACCAGTGGTTATGACACCCAACTGGGATATCAGAGACCCAGATTTAGTTGTGCCAAATGAGGCAGAAAATGGGTTTGAACAAGAGTTTCCAATGTCCTAGATGAGTGATTTCACTATTAGTCTGTTTGCTGGTCCTTTGGGTTTAGTCAGAAATCTCTAATCTTTCACCTAACCCAGCTTTCTTGGAGTTTTGTTGAGAGTGATGTGCTTTTGGGAGTAAGCAAGCTTTAGATCATCAAATTAGCTTTTTCCTACTGGAAACTGTTCCACCTCTCTAGTGGTCAGCAGATGTATTTTCCAGGGCTCGAAGACTATAGGTTATTGAATGTACTGGATTTGAATATATAGTTCTCTTTGCTGTCTGAAATCTCACCTAAAGGGTGGGTAATGCTCATTAACTCCATTTTGCCTCTCCTAAGAAGTTGTAATATGTTAATAATCCTGCTGGAGATAAAAATCTATACACAATCTGCATTCAGGCAATCAGCATTATAGTGGTTGCTTCTTTTTATCTTTATTAATCCCACAATGTATAAAGTCTCCTCAGAGTCCTGACCCTGCATTTCTCACCCTTCTGCTTGGGTTTGACTCCTGTGATGTGACACTGCAGCTATCCTGGGGAGCCACCAGTGTTTCCAGTTTATTTGCTATCAGACTTCCCCGTTATGACTTGAACACCGTGATGGCAGTGGTTGCTGTGCCAGTTTATTCTGCACAGCCAGGATGCTTTCATTCCTGTGCTCCTTAATTGCTGTTAATTTTGCCGTTGAATGCAGTTGCCTGAATGAAACTTTCACTAGTTTGAACTTGCCTGAAATGAAAGAAGCGAAACTGTCTCAGCTAAATTTGTTAAGGAGTGGTTACAGTTTGCAGACTAATTCCTCTGCAGTAACCTCTGAGCTGCAGCCTCCCAGCCCTTGGTTTGGGGTGGGCTCCAGCCCAGCTCAGCTTCCCCTATTCTTGGATGGGCTATGGTGGCATTTTTTGCTGCCGTGAGTGGCCAGGTTGCCCAGATTTGCCAAGCGTGATCCAGGCTTTGAACAACCTACTGACATCAGATGCTCTGGGTGATTAAAAAGGTCCTTGATCCATTCATTATTTGACCTATATTTAAGCCCAAATCGTGCAGCCCCTGTGTATCCTTCTGTGCAAATCCTGCCACAGCATCCGGAAGGGCAAGCTGGCTGAGAAAGTCTGCAGGTCTACACAGCAGAGGTTTTACAATTGAGGGGATAAGCAGGCAATACACTCTTTTAACAAGACTTCTACTTCATCCGATTCTGGAGATGGGTACGAATTGGGACAACTCCAGGCACAAGGCGGAACACCTGCCTGATGTCTGTCCTCACCTGCATTGTCATGCTGCGGTTTCTTGGAAACTACTTTTTAGCCAAGACTTCCCTGCACTCCCAGACTGGTGTCTGCTCTCCCAGCAACAGCCTGGGACCCATCAGTGCACAGTCCTCTATGCTGATCTTAGCCTCTATGCTGATCTTAGCCTCAGCCTTCTGTGTGGCTTTGAGTTGTCCCTTCCAGACAGCACAAACAGAGGGGCTATAGAAAGCGTTTGAAAATAAATGCATTAAAATAAGGCCTATAAAGGCTCCTGGAAAAATGTTAAACATCACCTTTTTGGTGGCCTGGCTGTCAATGCTACAGGCTGGGCACTTCAGGAATGAGGAATGCCAGCAGAGATTTCAGACTCACAGTAAAATGCATTGTTACTCTGCATCACTTTATAAGTAACAGCAGTAACTATAGGTAGAGAATGCAAAGGGTTGTGTTAAGGTAAAAAACGTATTAAGAGCTACATTAGGAAGGAAGCAAAGGGCAAAGCTGTAAAAGGTAGTAATAAAAGAGGAACTTCTTTGTTTTTCTACAGGTGTTCCAAAATTCCCCAAAGAAAAAATTGAGCCCCTTGATGTGGAACATGGTGATTCTGTGATTTTACACTGTAACCCCCCAAAAGGCATCCCACCTTTGCACATCTATTGGATGAATATCGGTGAGTAAGCAACTTTTACACAATTCATGTGAGGAAACTCAAAACATTTGTCTTCCGGAGCAGTTTCATTACAGATTCATAATTGATGAGAATGGTTATCTTGCGAGTGCTTAGGAAAAAGAGCTGGATATTGAAAAATAAAATTGAAAAATGGAGAATGGAGATGTGTTTTTACATAACACAAAGTTAAATTGTAGAGTGCGTTGACACAACATATTATTAAACATGAGGTAACAGAAAGCTTACATATTGGTAAATGAGTCTACCAGCAGTAACGAGGACTACTGCATTTGCAGTAGAGAGGATAAAATGTGTCAATACATTGTTCCTATCATCACTATTTTCTACTTTTCCTAAACTGATGGTTGATTTATGATACTAAGGAGAAAAAAAACCAAACCTGTCAGGTATGTATAATTAATTCCTTGCGGGTTTCTGTCGTGCTGTTCGTTGCCATTTGTGTTCTGCAGGGATTTCTGGCTCTTGGGAAGCAAAGTAACTCAGGTTGCCTCCCTGACATGATGGGTTTGTTTCTGACTCTGGCCAAGAGCTTGCAGAGACAGGGTGCCAGATTCAACCTCTGATCTTATACGGCAGCCGCTCGACTCCTGACACACGTATTTAGCACAGACCTGCATTTGGCTGGATCAGCAAGGAGACAGTGCAGCAGCAGCAGTTCATCCAAATGCTCCCCTGCTGCGATCTACAGAAGAGCAATGTGCTAGGGACACAGGTCGTGGGGGACATCTGTAGATGGTGACCTCCATGTCATCATTGCAGGCCATTGTATTGGGGAAAGGTGCTGGAAATTTCCTTTGACCTGAGCAGAAACTTCGTTGTTGTTTTATTTAACTGATTATTTTTAATTATCAATATTTTCACATTTTTTAAATAATTTTCACATATTTTAAATATAAATATATTATTATATATAAAAATATTTATGACCCATTATCAATATTGGTAAACAACCCATTGGTTTTGCTGGGTCTTCTGATTCTTTCACGTCAAAGTTATATTCTCTGTCTGGAAGCGAACGTATGACAGGAGAGCGTTCGCAGTCATATTGGTGAAACGGCTCGGTATCATTACCATATCATAATTATTTTTTCTTCCTAGATTTGCAACACATTCCACAAGATGAAAGGGTCTCCATGAGCCTTAAGGGAGATCTCTACTTTGCAAACGTGGAAGAAAATGACAGTCGGAGTGATTATTGTTGCTTTGCAGCATTTCCAAGACTGAGGACGATTGTTCAGAAAATGCCAATGACGCTGAAGGTTTCCCGTTGTAAGTCTGTGGAGGAGCAGTTTCTTGGTTTCTGTTGTCTTTTTTCTCTTTTAACTCCCCAGGCAGCAGCGGATGCAGATGTGCACCCCGTGTCTCTGATGCGATTCTCTCTGAAGAAAATGCATGTTACTGTGCCTATCCCTGCTTTATTAACCCTACTCTAAGGGCTAAATTCAATTGATAAAAGCTTTTTGTAGCTGCTGGTCTCCCAAAAACATCCCGTTTTTCCTCCTGTTCTCCTCCTGGTAATAGCTAATGATGCATTAGGGAAATCTGCCTCTCTTGCAGTCCAGTGGGTCACTGGGTCTTGAGGATTTTATCCATCCACCGCCTCCCTGTGTGCCGGCCTGGTTTGGTCAGGGTGGCAAGGTTGGGAGGAATGCCATTAGGTACCTGCTCAGAGCTTCTCACTACCTTCCTGCCAGGAAGCACGGAGGGATCTGTGCCCAGGGCTCTTGCATGGAGAGACCTCTTTGCCTTCGCCATGTGTAAAGATAAAGGAGGCTCAGCAGGCCCTTCCTTCTTCGAGGGGAAAATGGGCCTCAGTTTACCAGGAAGCACTGTAGACCCAGTGTTTTGATTTCCCCAGCAGTGATGTCTGTGATGGTCCAAGACAGCAGGACAGGCAGCCAGGACTTGCCAGGGCTTTGCAGGCTGCCTTGAGCATCAGTAGTGACACGAGGCATTTTCCATTTCCTTAATGAAGTGTCATGTAGGGAACATCAGGTTTTATTTCTTTCTGTATTGAAACTTTCCCATATTCCTGGAGTCTCCAAGGGTTTTATGCCAAGGTGGTTTCAGGTACTGCCCTTGCATCTCACCAGGGTGTGTGGGCTTTGCTGTCCCAGCCTGCTACACGTGCATTTATTGGGTGTCTACCTACCTGTTGCCATATCAAACCACTGATTGCATCTGCATAAAGCCACTGAGTACAAGGGGTTGCATGGGTAGCAGGGTTAGAAACAGAGGAAAGGAATACAAATATCCATGAAAAATGAAAAAATCCATCCTTCTACGGGGACATTCCCAGTTGCATTAAATCAGCAAGGCCTAACAGAAGCTGGTGGAACTAAGGCAGCTTATACCAGCTGGAGATCCATCCTGCTTTGCTTGAATCTCTTTTGGCTGTAATAGTTTCTGGTATCACTTGTACCACTCACTGAGGCTGCCTGTGCCCTTAATATCACTCTTCTGTTTCACTAATGCTTCTGACCTTTCGGGCTTATGCAGCCCAGAAAGCCAAGGAGATTTTTCTTCATGAATGAAAACCTAACATTTAATATATGATTTTGAGAGTTTTCTTGTTGGGATAAAAAGATAAAGGATTAATAGTGGCTTTGTGTATCTTAATACTTGCTTAAACCATATCTTGGGATAATAATGGTGAGAAAAATATCACAATGAAATGCTTGCAACTGTCCACAGCTTGAGACTGCCCATCCCTCCCTGAGCAAGTCCATGTGGAGGGGCTGTATAAAAAACCCGAAATATGGAAAGTTAGACAATAATAATAATAAAAAAAAGATGAGATCAATTGAATAAAATGTCTTTATAGTCGATACTTAGGGTTTAGTGATTTATTTTTTTTATTATACTAGGTAGCTAGGGTGAACTGATGATTACGTCACTCATGAAGTATTTTGCAGAATTATACATATTTTTAAAGATTTTCTTTGTATTTTCAGATATCCATTGTTCATTTGTTGCTTTAATTTATATATTTTTTTTCTTTCTTTGTCTTACGGCAAAAATTGGGGGGGGGAGGGGCACTGTTTTGTTTTCCTTGATTTATTGTTTCTTTTGATTCTGTATCAACTATGCATGTTTGTGTTTGGTTGTCACTTTTATTTATTTCAGTTAAGCATGCTAATGACTCAGGCTCACCTAACGCTGCTGTTACTAAGGGTGAGTTGAATGCATTTGTTATTTAGCCTTTAAACCAAGAATCTACCAGCTGAGATGAAATGTGAGCTGCTGCTCAGGAAAGAGGAAAGGGGAAAAAAAAAACCCAAAATCACAAAAGCTTTTCTAATGCAACGGGATGGATTTAAGTGGTCCGTGGAGTACAATTTGCTCATCTCATACTTTCTGACAGAAATCTGAAGGGTTTTTAACAAAGAGGTAGCTTTCTCACTCAATAAAATAGCATTCACCTTTCATAATGCGATGCAAGTAAGGAGGGTGAAGTCCTGGGTGCCTGGTGTGATCAGTTCAGAGCAGGAGCCAGAGCTGGATGCTCTAGATCCCCCTCTTGCAGTCAAGAAGATAGATGGTTTGAAACCCTGAATTCTAAAGTCTAAAGGATTGCCTTACTCCAGGGTGAGCTGAAGGTGAGGATTTACAGAGCTTTAGGTGCTCTGTGTTAATTGTCCCCTGTTCCTAGGGGTGGACAGGAGGTGGTTCTCTTCTGCTGTGCATTGCCCTGTCTGATACTGTGGTTGAGCACCGCAGCAAAGCGCTTCTCATCCTGGGGATCTGCATCTTCCCTCACTTCGTGTCCCCCTCTTTGGAGCAATATCCTGCAGTGATTCTGCTTAGGTTTATGCAGACGACATGGAGAAGTCAGAAGGCAGCTAGCAGCTATTTCTGCAGTACTCCACCCAGTTAGTTTTGTTTAAGATATATAAAAATGAGAGTCCATTTTTGCATGTAGCTCTTGACTGTGATTTATTGGGTTAAATCACTTCTGAAAGCCTCTTGGTTTTTTTGAGATGCTCAGCTGGAAACTCCTGAAAGACATCATTTTGCTGGAAAGACACTGAAGTTTTTGAAAAGTGGTTTCTCCTGGAGTGTTTTGGGATGGATAGCTGGAAGCACTGCTCAGTCCTCAAACCTTGGCCCGTGGAGGCTGAGCACCGTGAACAGGACAAGCAGGGCTTGTGCAGGGTCATGGCCACTCAAAACCTTATTTTTTTTCCCTGGAGATATGTCTGAACTCCTGTCGCTGCTTGGGAAGGGGGCACTTGCCTGCCTGTGGCAGCGGGTGGTAGAGGGCAGATGGAAAAACGTGCCAGTGTATCCAGAGGCACTAAAGTGTTGTGCTGCAGCTCTGAGCACTCGTGACACAGATCCAGAGAGGTACAAAGCAAGAAGAGGGGAGAAAAAAAAATAATCAGAAAATGGCTCAGAGCAATACATGCGGTCTTTTACCAAATCATCCATAACTGACTATTTTTTGAAGAACTAGTACCATTTGGGGACTTATTCATTACTGTGTTAATTGTTATTATAGAGATAACTGGACAGCCGCTTAACTCTCTGCATATTTCATCATGAAAGTGTAGTTTGGCAGGCTAGAACAAACGGCCCGTTGAAATCAAACGCAGGTCAATCTTGTTTTATTGTTTTAATGGTCTTCCTTACAAATTGTATCTCCATTACTGTAGATTTAATAATTGTAGCAAGAAGGACAATTCTGTGGAATATGCCAGTCAGGAAAATTTGGGTTTTCATCTGAAGTGTAAAAGGTAATGGAATCAATGCAGAAGAGAGGTGGTGCTCACCTGAAGACCAGCCATTGAGAAGACCAATGTACCAAAGGTGGCAGAGGAGGATGAGAGAAAGGGTCAGTGCTTGGAAGGCAGGACATGAAACCACAGGAACAGGGCCTTCTTCAGTACTGATGCCTGTGGTTATTGCTGTAGCCATTTTCTGACTGTAAGCAGAAGAAACGGGAGTGTCCTGGATTGGTCTCAAACCATATAAATAAAAGAGACAGTTTACAAATTGTTGTCTGAAGCCTTCTGACAGAAGAAATGTTTGTGGCATTATTGAAGGATAAGCAAAGGCACTAAGATTTCATATCTAACTTTTCTTTTATTTATTTTATTTTTTAGCAAATTTTATCAAGGAAAGAAAACCCAAACTGCTGATCCCTCCTGAATCTGCTGGCAGTAGCTCATCAGTCACTGTCATCAAGGGAGGCGTCCTGCTCCTCGAATGTATTGCCGAAGGGCTGTGAGTAATGCAGAATACTGCACAAACTTAATCACCTTTTGAAATAGAATTGAGCAAAGAAAAAGCAATATTAAAGATCATACAACTAGAAATGAATATATACCTACCTGCCCGAACAGTTTGAAACGGAACCTCTATGCAGAGTTTGCAGAGTTTTTCTAAAGTGCGTATGTTCCTTGTAAAGCAGCACAGAGCTAATATGCAACATTCCTGTATTTGTTATTGCTATAACTTATAAACAAGTAATTAAAATCATATCTTGGTAAGTATTGATTTATGTCTTTTTAGTATTGTGTTATATTAAAAAAAAAACCCCAACCTATTATGGAACTTTTTTCAGTAGTACTACTTATGAAATGTTGAGAAATGAAATAACCTCCAAATTCATCTTCTGTGGTTTGGCTCACAACCTGTAGTGTCTCTTTTCTAGTTTTGCCAATTCAGTTTTGTTTCAGTGCTCAGTGTAGGGGAAAAAAAAGATGACAGTGTTTGGAGCATGTCCCTGAGGCTGAGAGAGGTGGGACACTTTAGCCTGGAGAAGAGAAGGCTGAGGGGAGACCTTATTGGAGGGGGAGACCTTATTGATAACTACAAGTTTCTGAGGGGTGGGTTGAAGGAGGATGGAGCCGGGCTCTTGCTCCTGCTGCTGTAACTCAGACAGACATAAGCTCCACTTGTCCCTCGGTCCAGTCTTCCAGTTTTGACTGTGTGCTCGTAGACGCAATAATCTGTTGCAGAAGAGTTGCCACCAGAGAAATAGGTAAAGCAAAAGTCTCTCCAACCATTAAACCCACAATGAAAGCACAGTCATGTCTGGTTTATATGTGATAGAGCTTTCTATCAAATGGAGACTTAAATCATTGTCTTCTCGTGCTGTATGGTAGAGTCACCAGTCTGTGAGCGAGACTGTGGTAGGCAGATAGATAGTTCATATTAAAGGCTGTACAATTATACCCCTCTATAAAATTCCAAAATCAGGATATTTATCTGCCTGAATAAACGTGTTTAGGGTATTCTGTTTTTCCATGTGGGCTTGAAAAAGGCATTGCTCATTTGAGCTGGCAAGATTATGCCTCTGCAGTTGGTTGCCATTTCTGAGAGATGGTGAATTACTTGTCTCTGTTGGATTCACTCCAAGTATCTGCAGAGAGTTTTGGTTCCCTGTTGCAACACTTCCTTGTCTAATTCACTCCCCATCAAGCTAATTCGCAGGCGTACAAACCTCCACGGTCCAGAGCTATGAGTCTATAGCGTTTTCAAGGTACTAAATAGCAAATCACCTTGGAAATACACAAATGCAAATGTTCATGTGCAAGAATTAGTATTAACCAGGACACACATACAAGAAGAGACAGACAAAAGAGGACAGTGTTTATTTGGGAAAAAAAAAAGTTTTTTAAAAGGTTATATTTTTGTTTCATTCAAAATTTTTCAAGAAAAAAATTTAAATTATTTTTCAAAGAAAATTTTTGAAGTTGTTACTTTTGAAAGAGGACAAAGTGCTTCTTTCTTTGATCACCAAACAAACATTTTTCCCTGAAAACTCTTCCAAAAAAAGGGCAACATTTACACCAAAACAAAACGATATTTTTATTTGTTAAAATTTCCATCTTCAGCAGAAAAATGATCAGCTTTGCCTATATCTCTGCCAATCCATCCCACCAAATGTCCACAAACCAGGGAAGCGGATAGACTGAGCCAGATTTCAAGTAACTAAGATCAGGGGCAGCCAACTGCAAAATAAGGAATTAAGTATAATTCCAATCTGTCATTTTTGAAGACTTATAGTTTGAGCAATGAGAGTGTCAGAAGGGCATTGCCTCAATACAACACCACGGCAACACAGTGCCTGACTTTGGTACAGGAGCAGGACAAGGAAATAAATGGATATTTGCACAGTCGTGTTCACTGCTCGTGGAAAACCATAATTTCTTGGTACCAGGGACTTTGAGTAGCTTGTGCCCGGGCATTTTGCCACAATAACAGATGGACATGAGAGTAAGCAGATATGACACTGTGTATGTGCGTTGTGTACGGTGTCGGGGTCGTGAAGCCCAGCTGGGAATGTGCAGACAACAGTCTGTCCCAAATTTCTGTGTCACTACCATTTCCTTTCTGAAAATGTGTAAGGAGCGTTTTCAGCTATCTCCAACGGTTGGCCACCTTTCTAACCAGGCAGGGCACTGAGTGAAGTCACTGTAATGAAGTCTTTACCTCTTTGTTTGTCCTCGGGTGCCCTTTTGCAGCAGGACGGAATGAGCTCTGCTCCCTCTCCCACACTCCATGCCAATACGCACACAAGGAATGCAGCCTCGTGCCATGGCCTGGTGTTGGCTGTGAAGAACCTATTCATACGGGCCCTTCAAATCAAGAAGCAGTATAGACTAGTTACAGTCTCTAGTATAACCCATAGTATAGCCCCAGTGTTTTAAAAGGGCTTAAAAGACTGAAAACTTTCCATATCCATAGTTTAGTGGAAGGTCAATGGTTGGGCTTGATGATCTTAAAGGTCTCTTCCAACCATAATGATTGTATGATTGTATGAAGTCTATTGTATGATTGTATGACATCTGTGCTAATGTGAAGCATTACAGCAGCCTAGTATTCAACTCAAAATCTTTTTTTGATTATTTTTTTTTTCTTTTGCTCTTAGCCCAACTCCTCATCTCAGCTGGGTCAAGCTCACTGGGAACTTGCCCAAGGAGGAACCAGAAACAGAAAATTTTGGGAAGATATTGAAGATAGAGCAAGTGACTGCAGCTGATGAAGGAACATATCAGTGCACGGCAAGCAACCCCATGGGGAGAGCGAAGCATGAGTTCCATGTTCACGTGGAAGGTGCTGAATACACTTCACTAAGCTTCTTGATTTCAGACAGAGAGGTGGTCAAAGGGAAACGAATAAGGACCTTTGCTAATGTCACTCAGTGTAATGCATAAATTCAACCAACTCTACCAATTTATGCTAGTCAAGGACCTGTCTTACAGTTTGGGGAAGCTTGCAGAAAGTAACATCTTTTACAAAAAGAAAGAATGTACTCTTTTTTTTGCTGAACCATGAAGGCTCTGCAAAGTGGTGAACAGGAGCCCAAATACATGAGCAGATCCAATACTCCAAAGATGTTAGTCCAGCAGAGATATTGATAAAAGGTCTTGCATTGAGTGAATGTCAGAGCAAAAGATCTAATTATTCTGCTTGCTCTTAAAGAGTGTGAAAATGGTCATACTGGGCCAGATCAGAGCTACATTTAGCTCGATTTCCTTTCTTTGGCTTCCACCAAAAGTCAGTGCCGAGGGAGGGCCGTAAAAATGCAGTGAGCAAATATGGTGGCACCCCTTTCTTCCTCTCCTTCATGTGCTCCCTTGCTATCATTTTTGTGTAGGGACAACCTGAGCTAAGAGTGATTTCTACAGCCCTTGCATCCTCCTTTCTCCCTTCTCCTACTCCCCAGACCCTGAAGGTGTGAGCCCTTCACACGGGGTAGGGGCAGATGTTCTTTTCCCAGAGCAGAGCAGAGCTCCAGTGAGACCCAGCAGAGGCAAGGGAGCCCTGCAGAAGTATCGCTACCGCTGCAGCTCTCTCAGTGATGCTGCCCATAAAGAGCTACAAAATGGGAATCCTGAAGCACAGCTGAAAACATTTTCTCTTTACCGATGAAAAAATGCTCCAGCCTCTGCTCTGCAGCATTAAAAAAAAAATAAAAAATCCCAGACAGTATGAAACTGTCAGAATCTGCCAACTGCTTCATTTTTATCTGTGCTTCTTCTCACTCTGTGGTCACGAGAAGTCTTGACAGGAGCAAAGGCACTTTCAACTACCTGCTCTGTATTTACTCGTCAGTTGAGGAAAAGCCTTTTCTCCCAAGTTTGTGATGAATCATCCCCATTCTCTTCACACAACCTTGTGTCTTACAGTCTTCTTTCCCTTCCTGGAAGTGTGGCAGAGCAGGGGTGGGGGGGATACCAGGACATGGCAAGTCTTCAGCTGTGATGTAGGGGAAGTGCTGACTCCTAGAAATCATTCCAGATGGTTTGGAGCATCTCTGCTGTAGCTGAATATTTTAACAATCTGGCTATGATTTTCTCGGCTGTAAAAATTGAATCCTTCAAAGAAATTGCAGTAGCTGCAAAAAAAAAAACCCTAAAATACCAGAGAAATAACATTAATTAAGCAGTTGAGAATATTGACCCCCTTTCCCCCCAGTCTCTAGAGGGAGGAAAGCTTTCTGGCAAATTGTTGTTCCTGCTCATTAGCAAACAAGTACCTCAAGAGAAAAAAAAAAAAGGGGGGGGGGGGGGGGGAAAAAACACCC
>VZTM01009698.1:0-101981 GCA_013400555.1 Jacana jacana | reverse complement strand
TCCGACACAAAACAAAAAAACAAAAAAAAAAAAAAAAAAAAAGAGGGGGGGGGGGGGGGAAGGAAATAATCCCACTCTAGCCATTGTAACATAAAAAATACTTTTGCTATTGTTATTTAATTCATTTTCTGAATGTGTAACTAATGTTGGCTGCTGTCACTAGCAGGAATACCTCCTACTAAGAGTCACCTCATAAGCAGGGTGTCAAGGTAAAATTGAGCCCCAACACTGTCGTCTTCTAGAATTTCTAACCAGAAAATGTCACTACCATTAGTCAGAGATGGGCCTGTTCATCATCCTTGCAGCAACTCCTGTGAGCGCACTCAAGGGCAGATCTTGGATCAGTGGAAGGCATTAATTTCAGTAGGTTTCGGGGAGGTTATGCTGACATAGGACATCCTGGCACCTGACAGGCTCTTCTCAAAGGATGCACAAAGGGAGAAGAAAATTAAACATGGAAGAAAAATTATCTCAGTTATTAAACAGCAACCCATCCTCAGTCCAACACTGGTATATAAATCAGATTTTGCTATCATTTCTGCACTGTGTCACATTTTCTGTTCTCTCTGGTATTTGAGGATCTCAAACCAATATCCCAGCTTTCTAAAGAATAGTCTTAATTAATGATACGTGCATGCAGCCCACTTACTAATCCCACAGTAGTCCAAGGGCAAAGATTCAGGCAATTATTACCAAGCATATGAAAATATTCAGCTAGCAAATTGATTGACTGTTTGAGCATTTTAATCTCTCTTTGCAAGGAAAGATGTAGCCTGGAACATTGGAACAGGCACAAAATCCCCATTGTTATTATCAGAATGAGAGAGAATTATTTAAAAAAATATATAAAGCAAAGCAAACCCACAGGTTGTCTTGACTTGAAATGTTTGTTTATTTGGTTGTTGACTATAGTCCCCCAAAGCCAACATAAAATGTATATACAACCTCCAAATCTTGTCACTATCACAGCGCCTGATCTCATAGTACCTTGATCTTGACTGAGGCTCCTAGGCTGTGTTTAATAGAAATAATGATTACAATATAATGATTAATTATAGTAATGATATAATAGCTAAAGGCCTTTGCAGTTAAGTCTCGTAATACTTTCATTACTCAGCTAGAGAAAAATAAAATAGATAAAAATAATGTGAGGCAGAAACATGGCTGGTTATTTTAATCAGGCTCAAAGGCTAGTTCTGTGTTTCACTGGAAAACTGCTTCAGTGGGGATGCAGACCCCAAGGTGGTCAGTGCAGCCAAAGCTGCTGATGGTGCCCCCAAAGTGGGATGGATTGCCAGCCCTTGGGTAGATGTGAGGAGAATTTGAAATGATCTTGACAAATTGAGAAAATGGTCTGGAATAAAAAGTACGGGGTTCAGTAAGCAGAAGTGCAAAGCAATTCTCATCAGGCAGCACTAATTGGCTTCATAAGCACAGGATGGAAAGTGTCTGGTTAGCCTAGTTTGGAGGATATACTGGAGATGGCAAGCTCAACGTGGCTCAGAAATACCAGTCTTGCAGGATAAGCAAAAAGCATTCTAGAAAGAATAAAGAAAAGTGGTGTTGTAAGAGAGACTGCTGAGAACTGATAAGGCCTCATGTAATGAGACTGTTTTTACATTGTGCGTCGCATCAAGGCTGGGGTTAACTCAAGAGAGTTCAGGAGAAAGCAGCAAGAGTAGTCACAGACCTCAAAAACATGGCATTTGAGGGGAAAAAAATGTCAGGTATGTTTAATTTAAGAAAGACTGAATCTGGAGAATGCATAACAGCCTTCAGATAAACTGAAGTTTCTTCACCAAGTTCCCTGGGGATAATGTAAGATAAAATAGACTTAAATTGCAGCAAGGCAGAAGTTGTTTAGATGTTAGAAATTTGTTCTAGTTGTGGGGAAGAGTGTAGTGCTGCCATAGACATCATGGGAGACTGGCAGGAAGGTTTGGATCCGTCAGGGGCGTTTTAGGTGTAGGTGATCCTGCTCTGTCACAGAAGGATGGACTAGATGCCCATTTTAAATCTCTTTTATTTTTGATCCTGTCATTATAGCTCCATAAGGACACAAATTGGGAGCCACACATTTATAACTCTTACCAAGAAGAATTTATTATGCAGTGAACTATTTGCCATCCTGTAATGCTCACAGCGATTAACTCTCTGACCATCCAACCATTTTTTTTTCCTTGTAGTTGCTAAGAATTATGTGTATATATTGTTATTCTTAGGCTATATCAGTACATAAAATATATCTGCCACATGGAAAAAGAGGTTCTTCAGCCTTTCTGTGGAATTACATTTCCTGCTTGGCAAAACCTCATTGCCTGTGGCTTCGCAGCTGCATCGCTTTCTTGGGGCAACCACAGCAATTCTCACGCTGAGAAAGGGAAGTGGCAGCGTAACATATCTGCAGGTCACTGTGGATGCACAGATGCAAATAGGAAGGGATCCATGGGGTGGTTTGTATTCAGTCTGTGCTTGGTGTCTCACCTCCTCCAAAACAAAGTAATAGCCTGTCTCAAGTACAAATGTTTGTGGCAGACCCGAAGGGGGAAAAAAAAAACCCAACCCCAACAGATTAGGGCTGTTACAAGCCTTTTCACCTCCATGCCTTTGACCTGTCTTTTCCTGATGAAAGCAATATGTACGTGAGAGAGAGAGAGAGAAGGAAAATGATCTGCAAAACCAAAATGTTCTGCTAACTGCAGAGTTTGTGTTTTTTTTTTCCTGGAGCCAAATACAAGGAGGTATAACAAGTATGGTCACGTCACACGCTGCTCTCTGGGAGGGCAACCAGCACTGCAGTCAGTAAGGTGGTAGGAGAGATCTCTATTATGTGAAGAAACTGCAAAGACAGTATAATTTTAGATAAGCTTGAGTGTCTTGATTTTTGCTGCAGTCTTTGGCTGGGACTTAACACTCTTCACAGGTACCATGCTGGGAAAACGGTGGACTTTGTGGAGAAGGTCTTGCGTACCGCACTTCAGGGGTGGTTTTTTGGATATATCTGGGTGAATATGAGCAATGATGCTTTGCTTTAGCATAGCACGCTGATAACATCTGGAAAGGTATTACCAGGCAACAGCACTGTTAATCTTCAAAGCGTTTTATGAGCATTAGCTAATGAATCCTCATGTTTCCCATACATTAGCTCATCTTTTTCAAATAGGGGAAGAGGCCCGGTGATCTGCCCAGCACACGCAGAAGAGGTAGTGTCAGGTCTGGAATTAAAATTTGGACGTTTTTTTGCTTCTCAGGGAGAGACAGTGATGAATTCGAGGCTGTGTTTTGGATTGAGGCTGCTCACTGAAGGGTAGACAGAGAACAAAGCATTGATCGGATTAGTGCATTTTTTTATCCCCCTTGGTTGCCTTCCCTCCTTTATGGTTGTGTTTTTTCAATGATTGGGTACCTGATGCTCAGGGCCTTCTCTGCAGAGGAGAGGGTTTCCCCAGAGCTTCCCCAGTTTAGCTGGCAGTGCTGGGAAAGAGGAGAGCACAGGGAATGCAGTAGCACACTGCTGCTGCTCTACCACCACCCTGTGGACAAGCTTTCTGGACTGTTCTTCAGGATGATGGTTCTCTCATCTATAGTGGTGAAAGAATGTTTTGTCATTCCTGAATCTGTTACAGATCAGCCTCTGAGCTGAATACGTGATGGGAAACCAGAATATCGAAAATCATCACCCTTAGATGAGCAGAAGGATGTGCTGCATCCTGTCGTGTGGCTCCGCCACATCACCGTACTCTGCCCTCCAGCCTCTCCTTGAGTCAGTAGAAGCCACTTGTTCCTGCCTAGTGAGGGGGATTTGAGCTGGACAGATATTTGCATCTTGTTTGAGGTGCTGAAATAGTCTCCCGTCATTTCACAGACCACAATCTCCTGTCTGAGATTCCTTCTGAAAATGCCAACTCATTCAGGTTTACCTCCTTGCCCAGCCTCTCACCTTCCATCCTCTTTGCAGTTACTTTCCAGTTAGATAAACATAACCCATTCCCTACATTCTCTCCCTAAAGCTCACATTCCCAAAGTCTGAAGGATGAAATTCGCTGGGTGCTGATACTAATTTTTACCTTTTGTAACATCACTTTGCAAGAAGTACAATGTGGCTGCACAATAGGCTGTCAGGAGCTGGCTGGGAACTGTTGGCAGCGTTTGCCATCTCCTGGAGGAGCATAGCAATAGCAAGAGTTAGACATGTCCGTGCTGTGGCACCTGATACCTGCTATGTCCCCTCTTTACAGAGCCTCCTCGGTGGATAAAGGAGCCCGAAGGCGGTGTTTACAGCGTGGGAACAAATCTTGTGCTGCTGTGCGAAGCTATTGGCAACCCAGAACCAACCATTCAGTGGAAACTTAACGGGATGCCCATCGATAGTAAGTGCAAGGTCCAGCATCCTCCTTTAGGTGATGGTTGGGTGGGATTGCACCTGTGTTAGAGGGAACACACAAATCATGACGTGCTGAATGATGTCTAGTTTGGCATCTATTTAAACACCACACACGTGGTGTTGAGGGATCTAGTGTAGGGGAGAACGTATAGAGTAGGGCTGATGGTTGGACTTGATGATCCCAGGGGTCTCTTCCAACCTAAATGATTCTATGATTCTATGATTCTATGAATTAATCTTTATGTCTAAAATAAAGCTAATGGTTGAATGTGATCTTGAAGAGAGTCCCTTCCCACCTACACCTTGCTACGCTTCTACAATTTGGCTTTGACTTTCAAGCGGTGAGGAGAGGGTGTGAACAGCATGGCTGTGGTGTTTTCTCCATCTCCTGATATAGTCTGGGTCTTTCCAGGTAGGACCTTCAGAGGGAGAATCTCTGCCAGAGAGATCAGCCTTACCAACCTTCAGCTCCACGACAGCGCTGTGTACCAGTGTGAGGCCAGCAACAAGCACGGCACCATCCTCGCCAGCGCCAACGTGAACGTCCTCAGTGAGTGCCCTCCTGGCCTTTCCTGTTCATGACAAAAGGTCATGCTGCTTGGGGGATTTTAACCACCTCGTTTTTCTTTTGCATTGGTCCCAGATTTTCAGAAATACATTGTCCAAACTAATGTGACAAGCCTTTTCATGGGCAATATTATATGGTTATTTAATTGCTCATGAGCTCTAGTGTATTTTTGATTTCAAAACATGGTTGTGGCTGGGGCTAAAACCTTTTGAATTCAAATGTACTGAAACCACTAGGGGCTGAATTATGACCACAACTCTATTTTTGAATTATTAAGTGTATTGTTAATCTTTAATTTCAGTCAGCCTATTCTTTGAAGAAAGGGAGTGATGGGAATTTATTTAATAAAAGAGTTCTCTAGAGGAAGCAGAACTGGGTCTGTTCTATCTCCTGGAGCAGATTGATGTTTCATGTTCTGATACATCCATCAGTCCACCATTATTATCTTTGTCAGTGAAACTTAGAGAGCTCAGTTGCTCAGTGCAGCTGGTTCCAAAAGGCAGTGAAATTCCCATTAAGTGGCCAAGCCTTTGACCTTTGCTGGAAAAAGGGATGATGAGAGGTCAGTATTTATATCCCCAGTTCTGAAATGCGGTGCTGCTCATTTTGCATTCTCTTCTGCAGATATTGCTCCCTTAATTCTAACCTCAGATGGTGAGAACTATGCCACAGTTGTGGGCTACAGCGCCTTCCTGCACTGTGAAATTTTTGCCTCGCCTGCAGCAGATATTAGATGGTAAGACACTGAGAACTGGTGTTTTCACGCAAAACAAGTTCATACAGGTTCCCTACACATTGACAAATGTGCTGGTTATTATTTCTATGGAGTTAAGATTAGGAATTTGTAACAAAATTGTATATAAGTATTCTGTGTTTAAATATGTTTTCAAAAACCCTGAAGAACGGTTTTATAAAAAGTGGTTACTGAAAGTCCTCAGTAATTGTGTGAAACAAGGGTGGGGATATTCATTAAAGCAAGCCATGCTGTAGGGAGCCAAATGCTGCTACAGCTCCATTGGCCTTAGTTTAACATTGGCAGCCTTCAAAGTTTGGACATGTTATTGAGGTGGAAACGCGATGACATACAAAGCATATTTACCTGGAAATGGTTCCGTATGATTGGAAATCACAGGATTGTCCTAGCACTTGACAAGTGCAATAAAGTTGCAGATGACAGCTATAGATTAAGGACTCAGCCAGGCTAGTTTGAAGACCTTGCTAGGTGCTGTCAGTGTGGTTTTGGTTTGTAAGAGGCTTATGTCCCTTTACGATTTGCTACACATGGGTAAAAATAGAGACCAGCTCCCAAAATTCCTGTGTCCCCTGCAACATCTGCTAACCATGCAGTAACAGTTCCTGCAGCCCCAGAAGTAAACCATGACTATTATCATCCTCTTTAGGACTAAGGATGACAGCATAGAGCCACTTTCAACTTTACGCTATGAGTTAAATAAGAATGGCACCCTAGAGATCAAAGAAACAAAGAAAGAAGACTCAGGCTCGTACGCTTGCTGGGCTGCAAACTCTGTTGGAAAAAGGGCGATTACTGCTAATCTGGACATAAGAGGTAAAGTCTCAATCATAGGATCATAGAAGTGTCTGGGTTGGAAGGGACCTTTGAGATCATCTAGTCCAACCTAACTCTGATAAAACCCAACAATCCATCACTAACTCATGTCTCTAAGCACTATGTCAACCCATCTGCAAGGATGCCTCAGCCCCTTCCATGAGCAGCCCATTAATAACCTTTTCAGTGTAAACATTTTTCCTGATATCCAATATGAACCTTCTGTGGTGCATCTTGAGGCCGTTTTCTCTTATCCCATAGCCTGTGACTTGGGAGAAGAGACCAACCCTCCCGGCTACACCCTCCTTTCAGGGAGTTGTACAGAGTGAGAAGGTCTCCCCTCAGCCTCCTTTTCTCCAGACTGAACACCCCCAGCTCCCTCAGCCCCTCCTCATAAGACTTACTCTGCAGACCCCTCACCAGCTCTGTTGCCCTTCTCTGGACCCAGCACCTAAATTAATAGAAAGATCTTTGACAACTGCTAAGGTTTTATATTTAAATTTTTTCCGTAAATAAGTAATCAGCAAATACTCAGTCCAAGATCAAAGGTATATACTGTGAGGCTATAAGTTCTCTGTATACTGAGGCCTGAAATTGCCACAGGTCTCTCTTGTACACAACATATATGCAAATTCTCCATGCTTATGCATGACATTTACTTTCTTCTTGACACTTTCAGAAGGTTCATAAGCCACCAAAACCTTGCTGTTTCCTTCCCAGATCCATTAACTTTATCATCTTGAAAGAATTTTTCCCTCCTTCTTGCCATCAGCCCTCTCAGCAGGTTCTTGACTGACCCTTGGGAGCCCAGAACCCAGCCTGTGCTGGGAGCTCTGTGTGGTCCTTGCTGAGTTTGACAGGGTCCTTGCACCCCTCACAGAGGGGACTTCCCTCTTCCCTAAAGCTACTTCCAGCCTATTGGTCAGAAGGTACACCCCAAAACTGAATTAATGTCCTCAGCAAACCCCAGGTGTGGTGCAGCAGGTTGAGTTAGGGGATGCTGCTGGTTTAGGGGCTTTGCAGTGGGCATTTCCCTGACCATCAGCTTGACAAATATTCGTAAACACAGTAAAAAAACAATGACTCAAATATGTTTACTTATAAATTTCAGATAAATATCTTGTGTTCTAATTCTGGTTTAATGCATTTATTTGGTTGACTGGGCAGGAGGGGGTTTTCCCCAGGCAGAGTGATGGCAATGGACTGTTTCTGGTGAGCACACAGGTTAATTTTAGGGAGTTGCATACAAATTTACTTAGGTATTAGGGCTTGCCAATAAAAATTAAAAAACCCAAACCTTAAATACTCAATTAACAAAGTGCTTAAAAGGACTCTCAGATGCAGGGTTTCTGTGACAAACTTGAGAAACAAACTCTCCTGTTGTGTTCTGTTTCCACCCACTCCCTTCACTTTGTAAATTTTACAGTAATGATAAAC
Source organism: Jacana jacana (assembly GCA_013400555.1). Taxonomy (NCBI): domain Eukaryota; kingdom Metazoa; phylum Chordata; class Aves; order Charadriiformes; family Jacanidae; genus Jacana; species Jacana jacana. Next base: position 94,025 of record VZTM01009698.1, on the reverse strand, counting down.
ATGAAAATATACAATGAAATTCTCACAGAGCAACATTTCACCCTAAAAAGAATTCCAGCAAAGTGCTTTCTTCTTACTTATTCATCTTTTTCTGCATTCAAATTAGAGTCAATTAAAAGAACAAACTTGATTGCAATAATTTTTTCTCACTTGACTTTAATAAGCTTGTAATTTTTCTTGGATCATTGCCAAAGCCTATTTCAAATGGCAATTGGACATAAAAATCATATTCATGCTGTTTTTTTATCATCCATTTCGTGACAGTCTGCTAACAAGGATTTTCACCTGTAAGTTTTTGTGTAGGTTTTTTATGTTCTTGGTTTTTTTTTTTCTGGTGCTCTTTGGTTTGGAGTAAAGCAAAATAGAAATGTTCAAGACAGAAAATTAAACATTGGCAAATATCTATTAAAAAAAAAAAACAACCATCCCTCACTTGAAATGTTCATATATATAACAAAAAGAAAAAGATATGATCATTGCTTCTAAGATGGATTTTTATATACGAAGTGCTTGGTGAAAATTTGATGTAATAGTCTCTCTCTCCTAATCAAAGTGTTTTTCTGTGATCAATCAGATGCTACAAAACTTGTTGTTACTCCGAAGAACCCCCGAGTGCTGAAATCACATTCAATTTTATTGAAATGTCAGTCTGAGTATGATTCACACTTGAAACACAGTTTTAAATTATCCTGGAGGAAAGATGGAGATGAGCTGCCAGTCAAGAGCACGGAAGATGGCAGGTAAGCAGGGAAAAACCAAGAGTTTCCTTGATCTCAGCTGAATAATGCTGTGTGGTGCTGGAGCATGAGTTTCAATAAACATGAGACTTAATAGCTTGAAATGCAAATGTATGTCTGAAAGAATTCTTCATGCGTTATGTGAATAGATCTGCATTACATATACATATAAATATAAATGCAGTTATATGTGTTTTGAGCCACAGCTGGCAAATTATTTGGGTTTTTATTAACTCTCTCACCATCACAGCAGAATATTGCATAAATGTTGGTTCAACCCAAACATGCTGCCCCAGCCCCAGTGCAGCCCCCTTGGGTTGTGTTTCTCCACTTCAGGGGAAGCATTATTTTCATGTGTCACAAACTTGTCTGGCCAAAGCAAGTCCTGGTAATGTTAAAATGAGTTTAAAACTGATTTCTGGAATGCTCTGCCTAAAATTGTGCACGTGAAAAGCAATGAGTTTTTGCTACGTATAAGTTCAGGGCGTGCAAGTGCCGGCTGGATTCTGCCCTACTCTGGTGTTCCCGTTGACCTTAGGGGGATGGAGCTCAGCCTTTATTCCATATGAAGGGCCCCACAGTGGGCAATCAGATGTCTTTATTAACTACCACGGAAGAGAGATGGTCGTTTCCTACATACTGTGGTGCTGGAGAGGTTGAAGATCCTGCTGAGGCCGTGTAGTGTGGGGAGATAGCGCCAAGCAAATGCCATGTCTGCAAACAGAGCCCATGCGCCTGGGCTAATGCCAGCTTCCCCTGGTGCATTGAACATCAACACCAGTGGGTTGGGAATGCTCAGTTTTACTCACCCCTTTCCAAAAGCTCGGACATAAAGCCCCATGTCTTTGCCTTATTAACGATGTGCCAAAATCCTATGTTCCAGAGCCTCGGCTGATGCGTACCAATGTGGCTCTTTTTGAAATAAGAGAGACATGCCAACTTCCAGCCATGGAGGCCAAATTGCTACAAAATACAAATAATTGCCGGCAGCGCAGTGTGTGATACAAATGCAATTACATTTTGAAGTAATAGGCCTAACGTGCAATCAAGTTAGTCTAAATGTCCTGCTACTAAGTGTTTTCATGAATTTTGGAGAACTGCGGTTTCTGTCTGTCATATGCTTGTCTTACAGACTTTTCTCTTCTTTATTTGTATGTATCCCCTATTTTGGGGGTGGATTTATGGGAATTTTTGGGTTTTTTTCCCCATAGGATAATTCTGGATAGGGATACGCTGTTCATATCAAGCGTGACCCTGGAGGATCAAGGAGTTTACGCGTGTGTGGCGAGCACTTCTCTGGACAGTGTCACAGCCGAATCGCAGTTAATCGTTCTGGGTAAGAGGACATTTTCCTGGGGTGCAGGCAGCCCTGTGTGGGACATAACACCACTGCAGCACTTCTGCTCATTTTGCTTCCCCTGCCCAGTCCGGTAACAGGACCTCGGTAAAACAATTTCACAGAGGTGCAATGTGTCTCTCACTCGTTAACCTCAGCGGTGCTACCCTGGTGTCTCTTGGAATTGGGATGCTGACACAAGCATTTAATTTATATTTAATCAGCTCTTTGTTATACCTAAGATGAGGTGGCCTCTTTTTCTCAGTTCAGGAGTCACCCAGTGACTCCAGTCCACAGTGGCTGTAGGAGCCTCCCAGGCTGGAAGGTGTTATAGCCCATTCAGAATATCTCTGCTTCTGCTTTAGTGTCCTCGGTCAGTCCTTCACCCCACTTCACTAGAGATTTGCACACCAGTTACCACTTGGACTGTTTTGAAGAAGAAAGACCGTAAGGCCAGTATTTAGATGTCCAAATCCTCTAAAGATCAGTGAAAGTTAAACACCTAGAAAGATTCATTATCTCTGGGAACCAGAGCATAAATTATTGTCCAGTGGCAAAGAGCAAGTTCACAGCAGAGAAAGGCCCTAACCCGCAGATTCTGAAGCTTGAACTTGTGTGAGCCTCTTTACAACCTGCCTCCCTTCCTGAAGGACCACTTGAACTTAAGGGGGTGAACTTGCAGAGCGATGTGCAGTCCTTAGCACATGTACCTGAGTGCATCAGCCAACAGTGGAAATTCTGGTTTGTGGACAGTTTTGCACCCTTTAACTTCAGTTTTTTCTTCATTTTACGTTTTTATTTATTTCTGGCAGTGATTGCAAAAAGAACTAAGACAATCTGACTTTCAAGACGTTTTCACACTTTAAATGAATGGCATTTTTTGGTAAATAGTAAATTAAGAAGATGCTATGTACATTATTTATGGTACTGTGTTCTTTAGTGCTGTATAATTCAAAATGTTTGTAGACTATTTGTTACAATGCTTATGAAAATTTCATGAAGCACTTTTTTCTCTTCTAAAAAGGTGATTTGCAGAAGTGAAAAAACAATCTTGTGCTCTTTCCCACCTTGTTTATTGTATATAAGAAAGGTCTTCATGGATTAACGGTATCTGTTATTTTCCAAATGGAAAATTCAGGCTTTTTTTTGCAATGAAAAGCTTGTGAGGTGGCTAAAGAACTAAATATGGCACAGATAGAGACATCAGAATATGAGCAACTAAAAGAAAAAAAAACATTCAGTTATAATACGTCTAAGTATTTGATCTATGATAGAGGGATGAGTATCTTTAAGATGCACCATCGCCATCTTTAATATACTGATTTTTAACACCAGATACACTCCAAGAATAGAAGAGCACTATTGCCTGGAGGTTAAACTGTGCTTTTACTGATTTTTCCAAAGTACAACAGAAATGGGGGAAAGAAAACAACAAAAATCAACCCAAATATAACCTTTTAAACTTTTCGATGTACCCTGAGATAAAAAAGAAAACTCAATATTGTTGTTTTAAAAATTCAGTACAAACACAATTCATTTCTTTCATAATGACAGAGACAGGTTTGGTGGTTGAGGTTTTTCCTATAAGAAATGACATTGTCAGCCATAAAATGTAGTTGAGACATTGTGGCAGGCGGAGGTCAAAGACCCAAAGTTGTGCAATCTCATTTCCTTGGACTGTACTTTTTTCAGATTTTGCAAAGCCAGGGCTATGTTTAAGGAGGGGGAGTGTGTGTGTGTGAGTTTGGAAGGATAAGGGGTTACCATCATCCCCCTGCAGTGAGAAATCACTCTTTTACATCAAACCCTACACATTTCAGTTAGCAAACTAACCAAGTACAGTCAGACTTCAAACTGTCAGAGTCAGCCATGAGGAATATAAATATCTGTCGATCTGACATTTCACATAATCCTAGAATGGTTTAGGTAAGAAGGGACCTTAAAGATCATCCAATTCCAACCCCCTGCCCTAGGCAGGGACACCTCCCACCAGGTTGCTTCAAACCCCTTCAAATCTTGGCCTTGAACCCCTCCAGGGAGGGGGCAGCCACAGCTTCTCTGGGCAACCTGGGCCAGGGTCTCACCACCCTCAGGGCGAAAAATTTCTTCCTGAGATTGAATCTAAGTCTCCCCTCTTCCAGTTTGAAGCCATTATTCCTTTTCTTACCACTACATGCCCTTGTAAAAAGTCCCTCTCCAGCTTTTTAGGCACCCTTCAGATACTGGAAAGGGCTGTAAGGGTTCCCTGGAGCCTTCTCTTCTCCAGGAAGAGGCAGCATTGATTCAATTACCTGCTATTTGGCAGACAACCCATGTCACGTGTCACCTCTTCTGCCCCTGATGCTGTTGAGAAACCAAGTGGTGCTGCAGCCATGTGTCTCCCTTGCCACCTTCCATAACTGTGAGGGGAAACAGCCTGTTTTGGTGGTGCTAGTACCCTCAGCCCTGGCTGAGACCACATCCCTGAAAGGTGAGCAAGGCCAGGAGGGCGATAGTCCTGTGCTTGGTGCATGTATACCCACACTTGTCCCTGGTAGCTACAATGCAGTTATCACACCAGCCACCACCAGCAGACTCCAATGTATTCTCTGGACAGCATTAGTTAAGCTGGCAGGTAATGAATTTTCTTGTTTCCTTTTAATATAGATCCCCATGGCTGGGATAATGAATGTTATCCTTTCACTCATACTCTAAAAGGCCAAGTTCAATAACTGTCGGAGCTGAGTCACCTTCTACCACTCTGGTTTGCACCAGAGCAAACCTAAGTGCTCTAATATAACTTTGTGCTCAGAGCAGTGTCAATATCTATTAATGATTAAATAGATCTCAGTGTTGATTTTGAAAAGAAAAATCTGTTGCTGCAAGCACAGTAATGAGCGTGGATGGAAATGAACTCGAGAAGGAATATTGCATTTATAAGGGAGAAAGCAGGACCAGAGGGCTCAGCTTGGTTTTCTGTAATAAAAGGAATCTTTTAAAGCAATTCCTACTTTCCTAGCTTTGGCCGCTTTGAAATCTAAAGATGCTTTACCATCATCTTCACTGAACCTGCTGTCCCAGTCCTTTTGAAAACGCTGAGACAAACAGAACTGTCTTGCCACACTCCTGACTGACACTTCCTCATTGTTTCTCAGATGTTCCTGATCCACCAGAAGACCTTCAGCTCTCAGAAAATCAAAACAGAAGTGTTCGACTATCCTGGAAAGCCGGGGCCAGTCACAACAGCCCTGTAAATGGTATGATATGAAGGATTTTAGTAACATCATCTTGCTCTGTTTAGCGTTACGGCATGTCACGGCTGTTAGAAGAAACAAACTGTGCTCACGGCCATACTTAATTGGTTTTACTATGACAGTTAATCTGTTGTAAGTTCATTTCCATCCTTGCTATTTATAAGCTGTTTATACAGGCTCTGCCTTTTTTTTATCCCTCTCCTTTTTGTTCCTTTTCTGCCCCAGAGTCGATTGTCGAGTTTGAAGAGAACCGGTGGGAGCCGGGGAGGTGGCAGGAGCTAACCCGGGTCCCGGGGAATGACACCACTGCCCTTTTGTCACTGGCCCCGTATGTGAATTACCAGTTCCGTGTGGTATCTGTGAACGCTGTGGGCAGGAGTCAGCCAAGCAAACCCTCACTGCGCTACGCAACACCTCCGGCTGGTAAACGCTGCCACCTAGTTTTCTGAGTATTCCTATTTTTAGTGTTTTGCTGGAAATAACAGTGCCTGCCAGTGCTTCAGGGGTGTGTGAAGAAGTCGGGGTCCCTTGTGCTGCTTTTGCTTCTTGATAGCAGCCAGGGATGGCAAAGCAAGTGGCTGGTAGGGTCTTTCTTACCAGGGTACCTCTAGGACACCACTTTCCTGAGCTCTGCTGATTTCACCCCTTTAAAGCCCATCACAGCCCCTTATGGACAAGCAGTTGCTGGAGGAGATCAGGGTTTACGGGGAGCCTTTCAGCAGCACCAGGCTTGTCAAAAATCTCCATTCACAGTGCGTTTCTCACTGTGACAGAAAATGTTGAGTCCCTGAAAGTCATTTCAGAGGCCAACTGTTCGGCAGGGCATTTGCATTCCTCGGCATTTTTCTTTCTTTTCTTTCCCCGTTACTTCAATTTCAGGTCCCTTTTCAGCTTTTCAGCTGTGTGTGTCCCATTAATGATATACCTTCTGTTTACTATCCCCATAGGGAGAAAAATCTCTTCCTCGTAATCCCCTACATCTGGTGCTTTGAAATCCAAAAGTCACAGTTTCATGTTAGCTGGTGGCTCCAACCAACAAGGGCACTTTGGAATCAAAACTGCATAAACAATGTGTTTCAGTCACAGCAGCTTTGCTGATCCAAGTAATTAATCTCATGAGCGATTTTTTGTTTAGGTGTCTTTCACTCTCGGTAATACAGAAATAAGAAAAGGGGTTTGCATCCTTTTTTGCATATAAATAATTAATGCAAATAAAAGCCAGGAGGTGCAAATTAACCTTATCACCTGTGTGGTTCCAGCTCCAGACAAGAACCCAGAAAACATCCGAGTTGAAGCTTCTGAACCAAATGAAATGGTGATGAAATGGGAGGTAAGGCAGACGTATCCATCCGTGCTACAATACAGGGAACAGGCTCTTCCTTCAAGCAGCAGTTTCTAAAGCAGCTGGGAATTTATCAGGATCTTATTTTAATATGAGTACATTAAAAAAGAAATAATGGATCTCTTGACTTTATCTCCCCTTTCCCTGCCCCTATTTTTAGGAGATATTAGCATATTCCATTGGTAGGATCCTTGATGCTCCTGAAATCACAGGCAAAGTTGTTACTGACTTAAACTTGTTCTGAATTTCCTCCCCGAGTTTCATTTTTATTTTAAAAGACAATTCTTTATATCTAACTTCATAGGTTATTAAGAAATATGAAAGTCCTATAAAGCACGGTGAGAATTCCCTAGAGTATGCTCCTCTTCTGTGCTTAAAACAACTGTGGTGTTACCCTCCTCTGTGGGAGGAGCAGCCAGGCCCTGGGAGAGGATGGGTTTTGTACATAACATCTGCCCTTCCAGGCTGGAGGTTTGCAAATGACACAGATCGCTCGGCCAAGAGACCATGAGCTTGAATTTTTACATCAAGAACTAAAGGACTGTAGATAAAGCTCCTAGGCATGTGTGTCAAAGGAATTGTGTAAAAGTCTTGAGGATGGTTTCCAGTCTCAAACGGCCTCGTCCTTTAAGTTTACAGCTTCTGCGCCAATAGTTTGGAGGGAGATATATATTCCTTCATTTAATGCAAGTTTCAACAACTGTGGAAGGAATGTATTTTTTTGTGACTGGAATTAAACACAATTTACATGAGATTTACTTCTCAATCTGCTGCTTGCAGCAAAGAACAATAAATGTTTCCTCAGTGGGAATTCATGGTTTAGGTTATAATTATGCCAAAAGGAGACGGCCCTCTAGATCCATTGACTTGGATCAGAAGGGGGATTTTTGCTGTATGATGTAGCTCAGCATCAGGGCAGACACGCCTGCCTCTCAGAAGAAATGCAGGGTGATAATAACCAGCGTGGGTGGGAAATTCTGCTGTGACCAATGCTTCCTTGAACGGAGAATGAGCGCTCCTTCCTCACTGGGAAGCCTGTAATCCCCTGCTCAGACAGGGCAAAAGTAGAAGTGAAAACTGAGACTGAAGGGAGAGAATAGGATGGACAGGCTTTGTTAAATCTTGTTGAATCATTTAAATGTCATAAACAGGATATTCATTTATTTATGGTGTTTCCTCTACACTTTTCAGAGGAAATGCTAGGCACTAAACATGCTATTTCTGGCAGACAAAGGCTGCAAAGTGATGTTAATCTGCCTATTTTGGATTAAGAGACCAGATGAGCATTAGTGACTAGCTTTTCAGCCAAGGATTTGCAGCATTAAGGGGGATCAAAATGAGAGTCTAGCAGTGCTGCAATTTAACTCTGAACAAGAAGTTATTTTTTAGTAGGGATTTTTTTTTTACTTCTTCAGTCTCCCTCGCACATCCTGTTCCCCAGGATCTTTGCCACAGAGGTGATTCTCCCAGCAGTGCTTGCTTGAGAGCTGCTCAGTCTGCTTGAGTCCTTCATCACAGTCATCCCAAAGTCCTCCTACCCTCAGAGCAGATAAGAGGGAAATTTTGCAGGTCCCCCAGACCCAGGTCCCCCTGTGCATGAGGAGCATCCATGGGGCATCGCTGTCTGCTGGCAAGACAGCAGATCCCGTTTCATTCCAGACCTCTGTGCACCGCTGGGATGCACATCAGTTACATATTTAATGTGTACAATATATAATTTCAATATCATTAAAAGTAGGCTATGTGCTGGTAGATACCCACAGCTGTTTCAGTGGACTGAATTTACCCTCATCATTTTTGGTAGTGCAGGTAACCAATTAGCTTAATTCATTAAAAGAAGTACATTTTCAGAGAAATAAACTCAACTGCAGAACTTCTCATGACAAGCCATTGCTATCTCTCCTCTAATATTTTATAAATACCTGTTAATTAGATGGGACCCATGCTGTGATGAATTCTTCAGTCGATCAGTAAAAGAGAGTAGCACAGCAGTTGCACGTTAAATGTCCAGGCTTAGTTTCAAGCATTTATTGCATATTTAGAACAAATCTAAATTTTAATGACCCAACTTGCTGTGCTACATAAAATTCTAAGATAAAACGCCGATTATAGCTGTACTAAGAGGCACACACTGCCGTATGCCAAAATACGCATTTCAGTTGGGCTAAAAACCTGTGGTTTTACGTGACACAAGAAAACAAAGAAAACCTGTGGCAAAACAAAACCTGACGTATTTAGTATGCAGAAATATGTCTACTCGCAATTAATCTGGTTTTAATCCAACTGTTTCTCTGCCTTCCACCCACCTTTCTCTTGAAATAATGAGATTTTTCTTCCAGTCATCTGAAAATTAACACAACAGTGATAAGTTAAAGCTTTCTTTTTTCCCCTCTTTTCTCTTCTGCTCTTGTAATACGCTCTCAAAATTATTCTCCCCCTCCCCTCAGCTGCTGTTTCATGATTACTGCAACAAAGGCAGACAAGATCTCTTTTAACTTCTTCCACAGCCATTGAAACCCGTGGAGAGGAACGGGCCGGGGCTGGAGTACAAAGTCAGCTGGCGGCAGCGGGGAGTCGAAGCGGACTGGAATGAGGAGATGGTGAAGAAACATTCCTTGACCCTGAGAAACACTCCCACCTTCGTGCCTTACGAGATCAAAGTCCAAGCAGTAAATAATTTAGGATCTGGTCCGGAACCAAACGTCACCGTCGGGTATTCAGGAGAGGACGGCAAGTAGCAAAACTTTCATGTAAAAATATGATGCCTGGGGGACTGTTACGATGCAGAATGATCGGACAGGGAATGATGGATTAGGCAGCCCATGGCCAAAACTGCTTAAATGCCACTGCTCAGCCTGATGGGCTACGTGAGATGCAAATACAACTGATGCTGAGTGCTGCAGATGCCAGCTTGCTGGAGTTTGAGGGATTTTTTGGAAAGGTCACTTGTGCTTTCATTAATCTCAGTTGCTGGCTTAATCTGGATACTTGTTTGAAGGCCACAGTCCATAAGAAGTCTATGAAGTGTAGCAGTCGTTGTGTTGTACTTGGTGGGGAAGAAAATCTTTAGCTTGTCTGGGGCCTGATTTAACAGTTTAACACTGTCAGAAGTTAAATACTCTGGCAATTAAGTACAAACACTCAGGCATCGGGCAATTGTAAGTGAATTTATAGATGATGCCACATTCCCATGTGTTCTGAGTATTCCCTTGTCCATTGAGTCCTTGAAGAACAAGTCTTTCTCTCCAGCCTGGGTTTCTGTCCAGTGGCTTTCTGTGGCTCCCAGGCGGTGTAGCCCCCTCTCAGGCCTCCCTGTGTCCCTGCAGAAATCTTCATCCACTGGAGAAAGGCTTTGCTTTGCATCTACTCCTGCTCCAAGCCCCCTCCCCATGTCTTTTCAGCACCTGTCTACCTCTGATTTTGGACTCTGCCTGGCCTACAGTGCATCATCCAGGCCAGATCAAACAAAGAAGCTTTCTCCTCTTGCCACCCATTTTTACAAAACAGATGCCCTGGGCTACTCTGAAATCCCAGCAACCACTTGTGATACCTACCCTTTGCACATGCTCTTTGAGCACTGGCTTCATGGTGGGTTTTAATAACCATGTCCTGTTAGGAGAGGTAAACTAATAGAGTTAATGTTGGTGCCACGCAGGAAGAGACAGCCATGCTATGTCTGTTGGACACTGGATAATGTCACTGCTGAGGCCACCCCAATATCTCTGAAGATCAGTCTGTCCCCTTTGGTGTTTACTGCATGAGCTCTGCCTATATTTGGAGGACTGGGAGGACTGGAAATATATCCAGCTGCAGTAATGAAGTGCCAAGACTCACTTTAGGAACCAACCCAGCTAAGCTCTAACACCATTAAAAAAAAAAAAAATCCTTTTTGTAGAAATTAAGGATTTAATTCAGCAATGGAGCAAAGAGCATGGTGGTCCGTCCACCAGCGTGGAGTGCCAAGCTTCCCTCATCCCAAATACAGGTGCTTACTGCATATGCAAACACTTAGCAGCAGGGGCTGGGAGCTCTTGGCAAGGAGGAGCCAGGAGAGGCCAGCAAGCAGTTCGTGTTTCAGATCTGAGGATTAATTTTACTCCTTGAGACAGACAGTTTTTATCCTGTGCAGAATCTTTAAGTCTTAAAGTTGTTCTTGTAAGAATGTCAATTTGAATAGAATCATAGAATAATTTTGGTTGGAAGAGACTCTTGGGATCATCAAGCCCAACCATCTGCCCTACTCTACAAGTTCTCCCCTACACCATATCCCTCAACACCACATCCAATCTACTCTTAAACACAGTCAGGAATGGGGACTCCACCACTTCCCTGGGCAGCCCATTCCAGTGACTGACCACTCTCTCTGTAAAGAATTTTTTCCTAATGTCAAACCTAAACCCTTGAAAAGTCTACAGTAGATTAGCCAACTAAGACAGGCATGTGCTTTGCCACTTTCTAAAATGACCAGCCAGCCACATCCTTGATTTAACACACCACGCCCCTCACCAGTCACTCCCCCATAGCAGTAGCATGGGTGCTGGCTACTTCTATCTCTCCACTGCCTGCAGCTTCTCACAGAACCCGTTATAGAGCACCATGATCCATGGGAGGTGATACAAGACCATCAGTAAAGTTTCTGTGATAACCAGAGATGTAAAAACTGTTACTGGATTCACAGAGGGAACCAAATCCTAAGGCGAGCTCTCTGGAGGGCTCCTCTCCTTGAGTGAGTGCACTGAGATCTGAATTATCAGCCCCTGAATTGGACTGGTTTGATGTTTGCAACCTGCTGAGTGCTTCCTGATGTTTCACCAGCATAAAGCTTCAGCACTGGGAGAGGTCTTGGTGCTGCTCAGACTGTATGCCTAGAGGTGGGCAACGGGAAACTTTGGTGGCGCGTCTTCCCTCCCCTGTAGAGTATATAGCAGAAGGGATGGTGGAGAGTGTGAACAGAGAGAAAGAAACCCCACAGCATATTTATTTCCTTTGTGTGTCTGTGATGGATCTAATTTTATATCTATCAGTGGAAAATCTTCCTTGCAATTCAGTTGTCAATGGATCAAGGCCTCTTTTTTCAAGCACTATAATAGTTTTCTGTGTAGTGATTAAAATCCTACGGTTTAATGAGCTTAGTTGTAAAATGAAATTGATTATAAAAAAAACTTTATGATTGCCTTCTTGAGTGCTGTGTTAATCTTTTTTTTTTTTTTTAATTTTTATTCTTCTCACTGCTGTAAGCATTACTTGAAACAGGAAATCATAAATACTGGTGTAGAAATTCATATGTCCCAGTGCACCTGTATTCCAGCCCTCAGCAGAAAGCCCTGATATGGCAAAATAATGTTTATTGGCCCATTTCACCCACCGGATGCAGGTGGAATGGTTTTGTTTTTTTCTTGCCTGCAGTAAGACTACATGAACTGCCACAGCTTGAGCTGGAAAGCCAAGCCCTGTAGCTGCAAACAGTGTAAAATTGAGCTCTTATAAGTGTCTTTAATATGCAGCACTTCTGTTTTTACAGTTCCGGATGCTGCTCCTTCCGGTGTGTCAGTGGATGTTGTGAACAGCACGCTGGTTAAAGTCTTCTGGTTTGGAATACCAAGGGACAGAGTTCGTGGACATTTAAAAGGCTACAAGGTTACAAAATTCTCTTTAAATATTTGTATGTCGTTGAATAAACTACTAAATGAATCCCAGATCAAGGATAGATTGCATCTGGGAAGATGAGTGAAATGGATATCGTATTCAGCCCCATACAACGTAATTAGTGATAGAAATACCAATCTCAATGCAGGTCAGTTGGTGGAAAACAAAAAGCATGCTGGATGGAAAAAGGCATCACCCAGAGAAACACTTCCTAACGTTTGTAGGAGACAGAAACTATGGGATGATTCCCGGTCTAGAGCCCTTCAGTGAATTCCGCTTAAGTGTTTTGGCTTACAATGCCAAAGGAGATGGCCCGGAAAGCTCCCCCGTTGTGTTTGAAACTCCAGAAGGAGGTAAGACAAAATCAGAATACGGGATAAGTAGAAATTTTCCATGTAACAAGTCAAGTCGGCTTCCTTATTTATAGTGATTGTAAAATCTCCAGTATCCATAAAACCCTTCACTGGAAAGGAGAACTGTAGGTGTTGGACTAAACTATATCCTCATTTAACAAGTATGTGTGGAGATAGACCTGTTTGATGTTCTTCTCTGAAACCTAATCCCCGTGTTTTCCAGTCCCCGAACAACCACGATTTCTAAGGATCCTGAACTTTGACAAAGACTTCGTCACTCTGTCGTGGGGGCTTCCCAAGAAAGCAAATGGCCACCTCACTGGCTACATTTTGCAATACCAGATAAGTATGTCCTTGTTTTACTTGGATTTTAGAATTTAAGCATTATTAGTTAAAGAAAGAAAAAGGAAAGAGGGTGGGTGGGGACTCAAAAAAGGGATGAGGGTGTGTTATATGTGCACAAGTATTTAAAGCAGAGGCTGATGAGAAGGGCTGGTTCTGAGATCCCAGTAACAGCCAGAGCATCAGACCAGTGCGTGTTGAACTGCGATGCACTCACAGCCTGCTAGAGGGCAGGCCAAAGTCACCTTCCAGAGCTAAAGAGTTCCATCCATTTTTCAGATGTAAGCCCATGTTGCTGCTGTGCCCTACTCTGCCTTTACAGACTAATGCCATTATTTCATATTTGCAAATGATACCTCGTTCAGAAGACCCATGAATCGTAGGTGCATTACGCTGAAGTGAAACTCAGTGCAAAACCAGTTTGTAATGAGACCACTTTAGCCACACTTATTCTGGTCTTCACAGAAGGTCAGTGAGTTCCTCCTCCATGCAAAATGCCTCAGCAGAAATGCAGAACACCACCCCCTGAGTCATGTTATTGAGTAATCTCGTTGAGAAAGAACTAAAGAGCAGGGGTATTTCTTTCTTTCTTTCTTGCCTATGAAAGAACTGAGTAGCTAGGAAGAGACTTTGAGCGGGTAACCTCAGGCAAGGTCCAGTATTGGTCCCAGGCTGCCACAACACCAGCTGTGAAGTGTGGTGACAATTCAGGGTATTTTTCATGTTCATTGAGGATGGAACAGGATTAGACTGTGAAAAAGCCATGTGCTTGCACTTATATCTGATGATGGCAGAGCTGCCCAGTTGCCTTTGCAAGCGGGGGCTGGAGGCTTTCCTTTGGTTTTGATGACTATGGGCAGAGAGTGCATCATCTATTTAGGCAGTTTGGGAGTGACAGCCCCTTCTTCAGCTGCCAATTGTGTCAAGGCAAAGGAAAAAAAGCAGAACAGCCATTCCTTAACTTTCTTGCAAAAGTTTGCAGATGTTTGGCAGCAAAGCAAGGAGCAATTCATATATATTTAATGATCTCGGAGACAGCAATTTTTACCTCCTACTCAATATGTGCATATCTAGAATCAGAGGGCTTTTTAAGAACAGTAATAGCTCATCGAGCAGTTGGGAGATTGACATGGACGAGATAAATCCCATTTAAGCACTTGGCAGGAAGGCGAGAAATGCTTATTCAGGCTTCATCCTTCCTGCTCACGACAGAGTGCCTCCCTCACAGGAGTGCTCCTGGCACGTCTCATGTCCGTAGCCTTTAGCTGCTGGATCTGACTCAACCTCTTTTTTCCTTTTCAGTAAACGAAACGCACGAAATCGGTCCCCTGAACGACGTCAGCGTAGCCAACCGCTCCACGCTCAGCTGGAGGCTTTCGGGTCTCAGCCCCAGCACCAAGTACAAATTCTATGTAAAGGCTTGTACAGTCAAAGGCTGTGGGAAGCCGGTCACAGAAGAAGGACTAACGATGGCTCAAGGGAGTAAGTTAATAGACAATATGTTTTTATGTGGAGAAGCTCTAACAATAATGGAAAAATCTATTGAGAATATTCCAGGCTTGACATTTCCTTCGTAATTAGGGGAAATAAATTTGTTTTTCTTTCCACGAGAACAATCAATGAACTTTTTAATGTAGCCATGCAGCCTTCAGAAAAGTAGAGCTCATCTGTTTCATTTTGCCTTACAGTACTGTGTTTCTGTTCCCACTGATCAGCCCTGAGACATGCTAGAGTAAGGGAATTGCATTTAGTTCCAAACAGAAAATTGAAGATCTAAATAATCTCTTCTCAGTAATATAAAAACAAATCCTGCCCTTGCATGAAGATGGGGGACCAACAGCAACATTAGGGGCAGGCGTTTGACATGGAAAATCCGGATTAACATAAAGTTGACTTCAGTGCATTCGAATAATTATTTTATTGTTATTTTATGAGAGACTGGAAATGAGCGTTTGTGTGTCACTTTTCCCCTATCCTAAAACACTGATGTTCAGTGATTTAAAGGAAAATTGCAAAGCATTACACGATAGCTCGCTCTTCACAATCAGCTGAAGTGAAATAAAACATACTGTGCTCAGGAGGTCTGAAAGCTCTACAATACAGAGGAACAAGTCCTTACTATTAATCAGAAACCAGTGCTCTGCACTTACCACTGGGAAGGAACAAGAGAATGTGATAAGCAAAAGAGTTCTGACTTCATCTTTTTAAGCAATGGTTACAGTCTGGTACATTGTTGATATAAAATAGAAAAATGGCCCTTGTTATACAACATCCCATTGGATTTCCAAGTTGCAGAATCTCTTCAGTTACTGGTAAAACAAGTTAAAAAGTACTTTAAACTCATCACATCCCAGTTCGGGACCCAATCATGAACTGTCACCCATCTTCTCAAGTAGTGAGATTCCTTCTCAACTGTCTTGTAGCCTCCAGACTCGCTCTACTATAGAGGTACTCACATGGTAGTAACTATTAATCGATCAGCGTGGTATAAAATTCATTCCTCATTAAGGAAAATAAAACATATCTTTGTTTCTTTTCTTTCTTTTTCAAGCTTACAGTCCACAATTTCACCTCATTAGTTACCTTTTCTGGCCATTATTGAGCAGCCAGAATAGTGTGTTTTGACCACTTGAAAGTCTGGTTTCTTTGAATAACCTTGTCAGATTTTATGAAATACACTCCTGCCTGATCTGCTTAAAAGGGCAGTAATGTGGCCGTTTGTTTCATTCTTGTTCTCTTCTTTTCCTTCCTAAGACTTTGTTTTGGCAGAGGCAGCAATTGATTCTGGTGAAATGCTTGAGAATAGAATAGTACAATTAGTAAAAGTCACAAGGGTTCAGTTCTACGATTAATGCGTGCTCCTTGCTGGTTCTCAAGCCACCCTAAATTAGGAGACTGCATCTGTCACTGAGATGCCATTAGAGTTTTGTGTCATTATTTGCTGGCTAAATTGTTTGGCCATTTTTCAACTAAAAATGATAGGCTAAAAAAAAAAAAGAAAATAATTCTTTTCACTGGCCTACTTGGGGCTTTAAACTGCGGTATGGGAAGCAAGGCGATTGCTCAAAATTAAAACAATCTCTCTTTTTGAAGAAAGGGAGCAATTTCAAAAGTCAAAGTTGATCATTTGAAATGACCCACATAAATGACAGACATAAAACATGGTGCCCTCTACGATGAAACTCCAAGACAGAGCACTCCAAGTTTCTTTGGGTTTTGATTCAGTGATTCTATATCCACTATGTTTTAGTTTTAGTAACAAAAATATAAAGCTCTCATTGTTCATTTTAAGACTTTGAATAGCTTCCCCTGCTGTAATATCACCTTTGAAGGCTGTCCAGGCTCTCTGCCAGGAAAGTGGAGATGTTGAGGTGGAAG
This sequence comes from Jacana jacana, assembly GCA_013400555.1. Lineage (NCBI taxonomy): Eukaryota > Metazoa > Chordata > Aves > Charadriiformes > Jacanidae > Jacana > Jacana jacana. The sequence goes on along the minus strand of VZTM01009698.1, from coordinate 77,658 downwards.
TTATGGATTCATTCACATTTTATCATGGATATAGTTGATCTGCATCACTTCTATTGCTTTCATTTATTTGCAGTTATCCCTGCTACTATAGGCTGGAATCAGAAAGAAAAGCCAATCTCTTTCTTTAATATCCACATGTATGTATCACCACTACCAAAAAAAAATGGTTTGTGTAGAGAAATTTGTTGTGCTTTAAATTATTATTTTGCCAGCCTGACATTTACATGCAACCCATCTCCTGACAATGAGTTTGCAGTGGCATGAATGGCTGAATTTAGTAAAAAAATGTTTCTCCCAGCTGAATTATTATAACTCTCCTGGACAGATAAATGGGTAGATCATACTCTTTCTCTACTATTCTAGCATCTTCCACTGTGAGCAAACCATTCAGATTCACTTTTTTGTCAGGAATAGCACATTCCTTTGGCTTAGCAACACTTTATCGAAAGGTCAAGGAGTGGATACTGACAGGAAAAGACCATCTGGCCCTCACATCTCTATTTCTTCATTCTCTGGTTATTTCTTCAATCTCTTCATTCTGCATCCTGCACATGTCCAGCAGCGACGGAGGTAGAGCCCTCTGCTCAGTAGTATTGTCTCTGTCAGATGAGGTTCCTTCTCTGTAATTACTTACCAGAGGAAAACCACACTTCATTATTAGTCTTTAAGATCAAATGCAGGCCCACTGGAATTAGTGAGACATAGAAAGGGGCAATATAAAAGCTTCCATTTATAGCATCCTCATTGCACAACCCAACACCACCATTGGCAGCTGATACAGAGACAGTGAAATAAAAGGCCCCTTTCATATGAAAGATTTTAAGCAGCCAAAATAACTCAGATATGAAACGCTGATATGCAACAAAAGGTCATTATCAGTCATTGATAAAATGCTGTGGACAATCTTGAAGGACCTGGGCAAAGAATATTTGCATTGTACTGCAAAATAAATGATTCATTTCTGTGATTTTCTCTTGGTGTCATGCCACAGAAGAAGGTATACTCTCTTTAGAAAAGTGGGTTTTATCACTAACTTCCCATTGTCAGGTGGTATTTCTTAAATTACTTACAAACTAATTAACTTTCCCCTTGGAAATGTTGATTTCCAAATGATCATTAGCCATTAGGAGCATAATTCAAAATAATGTTCTTACATAAGTGAAAAGAATTAATTTAATATAGCAGTCCTTCTTTAACATAAAGCTTCTTTTCATCCAGAGCTACCAGTGTTCCTGGAGGATTACTAAACACTTATTACATGTTGAGAATGATTGTTGTGTGTCCAGAAATTCAAACCCTGATGAAAAATTCATCCAGAGGAAGCCGCACAACTGTAATTTTATTTTCTGGAGAAACCAGAAAATAGAAGTTCACCAGTTTCATTATATTTCAATGGCAATTGGCACGTAAATCCCACAGGCTTTTCAAAAATCCTGGCCGGAGGGTACTAACCTTCATGAGACTCCATAAAATGAGGAGAGTAACCATTTGTTACAAAATATATGCGCTTAGTTCTTTTTTTGCCACCCACAAAGTGAAAAAGATAAAATACAACTGCCTTAACTGTATGTAACCACTGTGTCTGTTACCAGCAAACCCCCCAGATATACCCTATTTAGTCACGACCAGGAGGATCTGATGAAACCTTGGTGAAAAGTTTCTTTTTCTATCACTTATGCCACTCCACTCAGCTGCCTCTTCTTTGGCCAGGGGCCCTGGAGCCCATCAGAAGCTGTTGCTAATTCAGACAATGAACCATCCCGCTGCAGCCGGGTGCTGGACACAGGCTGGACTGGGAAGAAGGAACGTGTGATGTGTGGCTGTTACAAAACCTTATCGTTCTGAGCAAGAAAAATAGGCACGTTAAGTGTAATATGCTAAATACATCTGTCTTGGTGTACTTGAAGGAAACTTGTGATTAACTCTTTGTCTTTCCTTGGGTTTTTTTGTTTGGTTTTGCTTTGGTTTTGGTAGGGTTTTTGTTTTTGGTTTTTTGTTTTGCCAACACAAACAGCTAAAGAGAAGCAGCAAGTGATGAACAAGCTATAACCTGTCCTCCGGGCTGTGCTTAAATTTCTCCTACAAATGGCAATCAGTACAAATAAATACTAACTCACTTATAAGTTCTTTTCAATAGATTTCACATACAACAGGTATACTAATCTCTATATCTTAAAATAGCCTCGATTTAGCATGAATTACCTCCTGTGCCAAAAAAACCCAGAAGAAGAAGGATACTTGTGATGCATATTTATACACTTTTAATAGCCAGGCAGTAGGGGAAAACTAATGAAAGTTCAACTTTCCATTTATTGCAGCAGATGTATTTAGACAGGTATGGTTATAAATTAGCATGTTGGCTACAATTAGTATTTAGCTATTAGGCTGCCAGCTTTTTTATATAAGTATGCTTTATAACAGATGTTCTAACTTTTGGAGAACTAGCACTCTTGTAAGTCTTTGGGGGCAGTTTATATTGTTTTTCCCTTTATACCATAAGCTTCTGTTAAAAAAAAATGTGCGTTCTGTTGTTCTCATAAATCTCAAAGCCCGGTAGGAATATTGTAAAATTGCAGTTCAGTGTTTAATGTTCATGCAAGTCCCATGGTATGGCTGATAAATAGTGGGGGAAGATGAGAAGTGCTGGTGATATGCCTTTATTACTAATGATTCTTCTCCCTCATTGTAGATTAAAAACCTAACCCAATGGCTTTCAATTTTCTGCAGCTAATTTCTGCAGCTCACTGACCTTTCCGTATGTTGAGCTTTTCCTTATCTGTGTATCTTTGCTTTTATTTTTCAGGATGCTACACTGCTTTTTCTATTCCAGCCACCAAACTTGCCCCAATTAGCAATGCTTTCTCCTCTGTAGGTGCTATATTGAGTGTGTAACACAGACCAGAAAGAGATCGCATGGAAAGAAACCTCATAATCACCCATCACTGGACACCTGTTTTAAAGAAAATTAAATGCTGTTTAGTGTTTTGGGATAGGTGATGTCAAACAGCCTGGAGAGCCAATGGCAAATCCCCAGTTGGGCTCAAACCCTCACTCCGGTACCCTATGCTGCTGGGTGGGCTGAGCAGGAGCCTGGCAGAAAAGGGTTGTTTCTCAGCCATATCAGTTCCCATTTTCTGCTGCTGTAAAGAGCTGACCGTTCAAAAAGAAGAGGCTGGCACAAGGTGGAAATCAATAGTTGGTAGATATGGACTGGTTAAGCTGGTGCAAGTAAGAAAAAGCACATTGAACTGCAGCGGTGGGTGCCGTTGAGCTCAGGGTTAAGCATTTTTGCTCACCAGGAATTCAGGAGAAATGCTTCCCAAGGAGACTTGTGTACACATTGGACGGTGTAGTTATCATGTCCTGCATAAGTGTTGCAGGGTATTTAATGCACGACGGGTTGAAGGTTCACATTCATTCTTGTTACTTTATGGATAGTGTTTGCATTAAATATGTTTTTCTGATGTCTTGTTTTTAGAACATATAATTAAAATATACCTGTGGTATCCTGTTGCTTAATTTGCAGTTTGATTTAAAATTATAGCTCAGTTTCACATACTTCATTTAGCAGAAATTGCCAATAGATGGATTAAATTATGCTAATAAGATATGCTTTGGTATCAGCATTATTTCAGCTGTGTGGGTTCTCCCTGGGTCCCAATGGCCTACTAATTTAACTGCTTATTGTACTACATATATAGTTGCCTTGGAAAACTTATCTTGAACTGCTGCTTTGATTGTGCTTGGATTCGTCTTAATCTTTTTTATTTTTCCTTCAGCTGTCAACTAAGCCTTAATCTCTGCAAGCTTCTTGCTTTGCTTGCTTGCTAGTTTAAGCATTAATGAGTGTTATTTTACTGTCAGTGCTAACTGGTCAAGTAATTTTCAAATTATACTGTGCACTCAATCCTTAGTTTAGGTGACTTTGGATAAAGCAGGCAAATTAGGCAACTGAAGGCAATTAAAGAGTTATATTTATTAAGGACAGCCCCCCCTAAACCACTTTCCTGCTGTGTTGGGCCCCTTGGTTGAGTAAAGAAATCCCCAATAAATGCCAACACGCAGCTCTGAGTTTGCTTGAATGAACAGGCTTTTCATGTTCAGGCAGTGATTGCTGAACTCTGTAAATGGCCTTTTTTTTTTTTTCTGCTATCCACAACTGCTGTTTTTAAAAAGCTCATTTAATACCTCGCAATCTTAATGCTGACAGAAATCACAGCAGCCGTTTTGCAAGTAAACAGGCTCAAAAACTAGGGCTACTGGAATTTCCCTTCTGCCTCTTAATCGAATATTAAACATTTAAGTTCCTAAATATCAATTTAAAAGCAAACTTCAGCTATGTCTAAACCAGTGCTTTGTGCAGGCATTGTGGAATTTAAAAGGACACGGAAAATCACCATCGGGGGAGAAATGAGTACAAATCCCAATGTTAATTTTTTCCGTGAGATGTGTAAGAATCCATTTCCAGATAACAAGCTGTCTGTGCTTCCCTGCTGAGTTCAGTTCAATGGGAGAAGCATCAAACCCCCGATTATCTATACAAAGCAAGCCCATTTTCGAGTTGTAGTTTTTAAGCATGCATTAGTTAAAGCAGATCCATAATCCCCCATCGATATTAACTTTCATCCTGGGAAATGTACAGACCCCTTCATAAACATCGGGATTACTTCAGCCTCCTGTTTATTTTATCTGATGGAATATTAGAAACCAAATAGGGGAAATGTTTTTTACTGCACTGCCTGCTTTTGAAAATCAGATTACCTGATGACCAATGCTAAAAATCCTTGTATGTCCTATTCGTGTGTTACTTACGTTATTTCTAACTGTGCATTTCACAGGCCTGTTGTTCCATGAATGCCATTAACCGATATGACTTGAATATGTACATTCCATAGGTAAAGGGATCGGCAAGATTTCAGAAGCAGTAAAGCCCACCCAAAAGTTTCACCCCATTGAGGCGCTTGAGCCTGGAACTGAATATACAGTTCGTCTAGTGACTAAGAATTGGGTTGATAACAATAGCATTTTTGAAGATGTAATTGAGACGAGGGGGAGAGGTGAGAATTGATACCCTTCAAGCTGATAAAGATTTCTTTGGAATGTAAATAAATATTGAGGTTGCATCTTACGTTGTTCAGTGAAAGTGTCCCAAAGTCATCGTTTTGCTGTGTGGTTGCTTTTTTTAAGTTTCCCCTTTCACTTGAATCCCACGGGAGTTTAAACGCGTCATCCCTGGTTCTCGGCTGAGTCCTGTGCAGGATGTGGCACACAGCAGTCTGGAACAATTACAAACCTTTAGGAAACAGTTTTCCCTCTGAAGCAATTCTGAAAGGGTAGTGCTGGGATATAATCCATTTTAAGTGTGCCAGTCCAGTGGTTTTGCATGTAGCGGGTGCACTTTTAACTCTATTTCTTTTGCAAAACTGCTTTTGCATGAGAGGCTTAACAATTCTCTGCTCGGCTTTCCTATTTGGCATTAATCCTTTGAGTCAACTACTCTCACAGAATTACCTTTCCAAAATGTCTGTATCGTGCCTTGTAGACTGCACATTCCCCTTAAGTCTAAAAATGTCACGCTCTGGACATTTTTCTGCCTTGCGTTTCTTTAAGTCGAACACAATGAGTAGTGATAGTCTGATTCGTGTATTCATGTTATAGTGGGGTGATGCCCTTTTTCCTCTGATTAATTTTCTTATTTTTTTTTCCACTCTTCTTCTGTTCCACAAAGCCTATGCTGGCATTTATGATGGAATTTCCACCCAGGGGTGGTTTATTGGACTGATGTGTGCCATCGCTTTGCTCACCCTACTGCTGCTAACTATTTGCTTTGTCAGAAGAAATAAAGGAGGCAAATATTCAGGTAAATGGATTTATTGTCCTTTCGCTGTGTTCACATGTTAATAACAAGCATCCTTCAGACTTTTATCTCCGGAGGCTGCAAAGCTGCAAGCAGAAGCATCCAATTAGGATTTGTAGCTTTTGATAAATATCCGCAGAATGGATTCTAATGAATATCAGCGCCACTGTGCTCTCTGGGTGAGACAGTGCTGTGTGCTGGTCAGAGATCTTGCTAAAGCCTTTGAAACAAGCTTGCTAAAGGACGTTGCATTTTCCCATATTTAATCCACCCAAAGAGCCATGGTCCTTCACCAGCTGCACCTCTGAACCTCTGCTGGCCGGACAACCTGTTCCCTTTCCACCTGATAGTTGCTCCATGGGGCATGCTTAACAGGAGCGTATTTTACTAAAAGTAACTCCCCAGTTTTCAAAGCAATGAGTAAGGATTTAAGTAAAAATAATTAAGTATAAATCTGGTTGCCTGGAGAAGTGATCGATGCCCCATCACTGTCTCTTCCCAAGATTCCAGGTCAGGTTGGATGGGGCTCTGAGCAACCTGGTCTCGTTGAAGATGCTTGTTGCAGCATGGTGGGACTGGATGGCCTTTAAAGGGCCCTTCCATCCCAACCCATGCAATGATTCTATAAACACTTGCTAGCTTTCTTAAGACTTCAGGAATGGTCCCAAACCCCTGGTGGAGGCTTGCTGGTTGTGTCCAGCCAGACATGCAGCACGAGCTGCTGCCCTCCAGGCTGGGCTGTAGGTGATGGCAGGTGGCTTTCCCGTTGCACCTGCGAAAAGAAAAGTCCACGGCGGAACATGGCATACAGATCTCTGCTTTATTTTATTTGTACAGTGAAAGAAAAAGAAGATTTGCATCCAGATCCTGAAGCTCAATCAATAAAAGATGAAATCTTTGGGGAATATAGGTAAATAGGACCTGCTTTAACAAGCATTTGTGTTTGTTGGGGTTTTATTTGTTCCAGATGTCATCATTATTTAAGACATTTTTATAGCATGCAATTAATGCCGTTTTTCACTTTCAAAGCAATCCTCATAGGAGCGGAGTAGGAATATAAAGGTATATCCAGTCTATTTCAATCCACCCAGGATGGGATATAAGTAAATGTTGGTGTATCAGTGGTTATTTTTCACTTGTTGGGTTTTTTGGTTTTCTATTCATTTATTTATTTAATTTATTTATTTACTTATCTATCATTGTATGAATAATGTAAATATATATGATAATTTGGGTTCCTGCTGTAATTTCCAACTGAAAGACTTTTGTGTCTTCAGTGGGCCTGAAACCCAGTCATGCCAAAATACGGGGAATGTTTGTTTTGTGGAAGAAAACAAAGAAAAGTTTGAAACACAGTAAGAAATGGCAAAAACCCCAAACCGACCTCACTACAGATGCTTCTGTAGGAGAACTGAAATGACCACTTTGGCTGATTTAAAATAACTAAAGCTTACAATATTATGTAACTGTGGTATGAAGAAAAATCCTTACTATAGGAATCATGCTGGAAAAGTGGTGTCACTGGCCATAAGGGCGTAAAATTTCTGTTGAAATCCCAATTATATATACTACATTATTTGTACCAGAATAGGGTTTTTTTTCTGCATAATTTCATCTTTATTTAATTTTTAATGCTTTCTAATGGGACAAATATTTAGAAAGGTAAGAAAGTCCTGAGGTTAATAACTTTGACCCCTTCCTTTCCCCCCAAAACTCCAAACTTCTCTTATTTGTTAATAGAAATGTCATGCAGAAAAGTAGCAAATATTTTTAATCTATTGACTATACAAGTTCTTGATTATATGTTGATGAGGTAAAGCTTGGGTTCACTTCTCTGTCCTTCCTTAAATAATATTTCCAAAGCTTTGACTCGGAGTTGGCATCAGCCAGCAGCCCTAATTGACTAATTATCTACCTAGCTCAGAGACCTAATTTTGGGGAGGTTTTGTAATCTTTTAATCTATGTTCCCAGTCTCCCCAATAGTGTGTTCAGTCAGCAAAAGTCAGACTGCTTTTGTTGTTTTTCTGTGGTGCTCTTAGGGGGCACGGCCAGTGGAATTTCCTTTATTTTCCCTGAATTTTGGTGCTGGGTTTGTCCTTTTTCATGAAGTTGCCATTGAACATTGGCTGCATATGAGTAGATGCAGACACTCTGATTCTGCTTTTGTTTTTCCCTGTTTTTCTCCTTCAGCAGAGAGAAACTGCATCAGTTATAGTAAGATAACAGGAGGCAAAAAAAAGGGGGGGAATTGACAATTGAAGGGACCCCCTTCAGTTGTCACCTAAAACCAAACAAATGCTCACAAAGCAGTAAGACAACCTAAAGCTGATGCCTCATCCCACAGCTTTACGTCAGTTCACCCACACACCTCAAAGAAAAGTTAAAATCAAAAGGCCAATTTTGCCCACTGTTTTGTAAAATGAAAATGCCTCTTTCTGTAAGGTGCTGAAGAGTTGGCACCAGAACTGGTTGCTGGAAGGGATCCCTCAAACCCTTTCCAGCATCTCCTTTTCTTTCCCTTTCACTTTCTGTCCATTCTTCTGTCTGTCCAGGGGCAAAAAGGGAAAAAACCAAAATACACGTGTAGTTTTTATTGAAGTTTACCTTTTTAACTAATTCCATTGTTGTAATAATGACAAAATCACGTGTGTGGGGAATTGAGGTCAGTGTGCATGACCTGTTTGAGGTGCACCAGACCAAACCAGACACCCAGGGTCAGATGGTGAACAACCCACATAGAAACGTTCCCCTCTCTCTTCCCCCCCTCTACTTTCTTGTGCAATAAAAGAGCAGTTCCCATGCTGGCAATTAAAAGCTGGATTTTTGGAAAGGCATTTCTTTGTTTTGTAGTGACAGCGATGAAAAGCCGCTGAAAGGCAGCCTCCAGTCAATTAACGGGGACATTAAAGCCACAGAAAGTGCTGATAGTCTGGTAGATTATGGCGAAGGGGAGCATGGGATGTTTAATGAAGACGGTTCATTTATTGGAGCTTATTCTGGATCTAAGGAAAAAGGATCAGTCGAAAGCACTGGGAGTTCTACAGCAACTTTTCCTCTCCACGCCTGAAATATGAGTAAGAATGATTCATGTTTAATTGTGATATTTATCCTGATTAGTACTCCACAGTTACCACGTGTGATTGGAAGCAGGTTGCCAGTTGAGCCAGTCAGGAACCTGACACCCAGGTAATATAAAAATAAGTCACTGCCACTAAGAGATGATCTTCCATCCTAATTTCTAGGTGTTTTCTCCTAACTAAAACAAAATGATTCTTTACTACACAAAATATCCTGCTCAGTCTTACCAAAACAGAATTTCTTGATGGTACGTCTGTGTACTTAACTGCTCCCCCCTGCATTTCTTAGGTTTGGAATATGTTTCTCTGCACAGTATTTTTGTTTTCCCATATGGCTGTTGTCACTTTGTACATACATTTAGATGTAGTATGCCCTCATGTACCGTGGCCTCGGCCTTGAAGAGGTGACAGCACAACGGGAAAACCAAACAAAACCAACGGGTTACTCTGCAAAGTGACACAACACCTCCCACTGACAAAAGAGGTAATTAAAAATACTGGAGAAATATATTCTATATGTTGTATGATACATAGACAAAGAAATAAACTCCTTTGCCTATGATAGGATAAAATTATTTTAGTGGTTACAGCTGACTGCAGTGACCAACACTTAGAGATGCAACTTCATCCACGGAAAAATCGCTCTTAAAAGACCAAGCTCCAGCCTTGTGGCTGAACCTTCTGTCCAGTAGCTGGCACTATTTCCTTAAATAAGTTAAGCTGCAGTATCTTTCCTGTGGCAAGGCAAAACAGGGTTCCCATCCATTCATTAGAAAGTATTTTGATTTGTTTTCCCAAGTCTCTGCAAGCTGCATTTCTAAGCAAAATGCTTGTCGTCTGTCTCATATCTGTATATTTGTGCGCTAGCATACATTTCATGGAGACGTTGTACATACGATATTAATATTGACACAAGTAAAAATCAGCCTTGTTTTATTTTGAAATGAGACATGTTGCTAGCATGAGTCTGTATAGCTGTGTAGGAATGAATAGAATTGCTTCTCGATATGACTTTGGACCAGCAAAACTAGTTTTCAGAAGGAGTTGTGTGTATACCAGTCATAGCAATCTCCCATCTTTCTAGGACAGCATAAAACAGACCTACCTGACTTTCAAGAGATCATTTATTTTCAAGCTCTATTCACTGGTAAATAAAGAAAAGGGGAAGCAAAGAGAAAATATTATGGTATTGTTCCTTTCATATCTTGTTTACCGAACACTGGTTTAAATCTGGTTCTTTTCTTTGCCTCTCCAACACTAACTCAGCAAAGCTGTACAGCACATTTTTTTTGGTCTTTTTGTATTGGAATCTCCTGAATTTCTTTGAAAGCATTTGTATTTTTGAATATTGAGTATCGGTTTGGCTTCATTTCTTCTGGCACTTACAAACGACTGTCACTGCAAATATTATATGTTGTTTTAAATAGTTACTTGCAGGAGGCATAGATCCTAAAAGCCATTTTGCTTCGTGGTAGTAATTAGGCAAATATCCCCACTGGCTCCTTCATGCTCTCCATTACTTCAGTGGGAAGAAAGAGAGGAAGCAAGAATTACTCACATGGTTAGGAGTTTCCAGTAACGGCTACAATTAAGACCTGTTAGATGCCCACAGAAATGCAGTTTGTTCCCAGTAGAAAGACCGTGGTTCGTACCCACCTCACCTTCTGCTTGGGCTGCTCCCCAGCGCTCATCCATTTCTGAAAGCAGTAAAATGGCCTTTGGTGCTTGATACTTCTGCACATCTGTTCCTCTTTTTTTTTAAAAATAAAAAATAGCTTCTAAAGGTCTTTCTATTTGGGACAAGCAACCCCCAAACAGCCAGCCTGAACCCCCTAGTGATGCCGTGTGTGTGAATACAAAAGGGTGAGTGGAAATTTGTTCTGAGTCAAAATTTACTCCTCTCCATGTCAGTGACCCAAGTCATTCATTTTTTTTGTTTGTTTGAAAGTTTTAAGGGACTCAATGATCTTTGAGTTCCCTTCCAACATGAACCACTCTATGATTTCCTGTATTTCACTCAATCGACATGCTGAAAAAGTCCACAGTAATTTTCATTTTTTTAAAATGCCTTCATTTGAAGAGGAAGGGAGTGCATAACTGGGGAAATATGACAACTGGCATCTCTTCAGCACTTCCCACCAGGATCTTTATGTGCTGCAGCCCAAACCAGACAGTCTGTGACAACCTTTGATGCAAGCTTTGGGTTGTTTTTGATGTATTTCCTTTAGGAATCACCCACACCAGCACATGCTTAAGGGTCTTTGAACCTTGGGTTCCCCCCCTGGGCAAAGGGGCTGGGGAGGGGCTGTACTGGAGCCCAGCAGAGCTCTCCCAAACACCAGGCAGAGCAACCCAGCGGGTGAGACTGGAGGGACCCCAGCCCTCTGTTTTCACATGCTTTGGGTGGCTGCAGATCAACTAGGCTCATTGTCCCAGAAAATGCCTCTGTTAAACAGACACAAATTTCAGATCATATTAGCGAATGTCAAATTATCGAATGATGACTATAAATCCCCTGTGCTATCACTCGCTCTGTTGCTGCTAAGAGATGTTTATGACATTCCTGTGATGTGCTACTCATCTCTGCTGGTGTGAGTGCTTTTTCTATTAAAATTTTAATTCAGATCCTTAAATCTTAATGTTGGTGTTTCATGATGCCTCAGGGCCTAAAAATCATAGAGTGACAAAAAGATGCACAGTGGAATTTGTACAGTGCACACCGACTTTTGAGGAATATGCCCAATGAATATTAAAGAAATGGCTAAAACTCCCAGGGAATCTCACTCACCAGAGGTTTGGTTGGGTTTGTTGTGTTTTTTTTTTTCTCTTTCTCAATAATTTCTTTTCCTTTTTTTTCTTCCCATTGGGGTTTTATTTTCTACTGTAAGGGTACAACTCTTACAGCATACCTTGAAAAGTGCAGGGCACTAGTGGGTTTTTAGAGATTTGCTTTCAGAATTAAGCTAATAGAGCAAGCTCACATTTTCCTGAGCAGGTTTTTTTTGTCATTCTTGCTGCATTTTTTATTAAAGGCAGTCTGTTACCGATGAGAGGAAGCGTGGCCATGTAGGCTAAATTGAAATTATCACCCACTGTCCTCCAGTTCAAAAATAGTATATTAAATAAAATAACTTTTTTTAAAAAAGAAAACAGCAAAATACTCTGGCCAGGGGTGTTTATTAAAATTAGCTGATGGAAATCTGTAGTGATTTCATTAATTAATACCTAGCAGGGAATTTCAGCCTGCCGGCTGGGAGGAAGGAGTCAGGGCTGGCCAGCCTTAGGAGACAGGGATTTATTCATTCTCCAGTGCCGCAGCTCTTGGCTTGGTTACATTTGGTTTTGATTCGCCATTACATTTTGCTGGTAATACAAGTGTGAGAGGGGAAATGACACTTTCAGATTTGATATCTCAGTCAGCCCGGGATGCAATTTCATCCGGCGAGGAGGAAGCATTTCCCTGGCCCCAGGAATCCTGGCTTCCAGATTTAAGCAGCCTCCCCTGGAACAAGAGAGGGGGTGGATGTTTCTCAAAAGAGGTGTGTGGTTTTGACTGTACATAGGAGACAGCAAATAAAACCAGCTCCTCCTGACTAACAGGGAGGGGGGGGAAAAAGCCCTGTGTGCTCGCTCTTGTGCAAGTGAGCTGTTTGCATTCACAGAGCAGCGTAGTATTGATTCAGTATGGATTGTAATCTCAGANAAAAAAAAAAAAAAAAACCAAGATAAATATATATAATTTGCACAATTAAGAATTTGTAGGAATGGCCCTAGCTTCATTCTTGGGCAAATTTGGGAGACTCAGTCTCAAGAAATCCTCGCTTGCACTTGACTCTGCTCTTCAGCAGATAATTGTTCAGGGCTGGCAACAAAGCCCTTCTGGGGCTGGATCTTTAGGAAGAATAGAATTGGGAACCAAATCCAAAAGTGACTTTCCCCTCGGATACAAATATGACTGTATCTATAATAAATTAAAAAAGCCACCCTTCTTTGTAACTGAAGTTTTAATTGTATCTAATTAGCATATAATTTAATGATTTATGATATTTGTTCGGTTGGGTTATGTTAATTTTAACGAGTATCTCTTTTTCTTACTACTTCCATTGACTGAATGGGTCAGATGCAATGCATGAGAGGTTTTAATAAAAGTTTTCAGGCCAAGATTATTTTTGAGATGAAAACAAATGCTAGCACAGTCTTTCTATATAAAAAGCTGGGGGTTTTTTAACAGTAATTCCACATTCAGTTTTGTAAACTAAAGTCAGAAAAATATTCACTGATCCTTGTATGCTTCTGAAAGGAAATGTTGTCATAATTTTTTATAGTCGTTATTTTGCAGATGAGTGGTGAACCATCTGGATTATTTTACGTACCTGTAAGAACGGATATAAAGGAGGGAAATTCTTCATGGCAAGAGAATTTCCTTTGCTTGACAGCGCACCAAGCCCTCAGCTGCATCTTTGTTAATGTTTAGGATTTCAAAGGAAGGCATCTAAACCGGGTTGGAGTACCAGTACATGTTTACATTGCAGCTCCGTATCTTTCATGTTAAAGTCTCAAGCGCTCTGCACTGATTTGTTGGGTTTTCAGGCAGGAACCGGTAGGTGGGTTTGAGCCAAAGCATACTGTCTAGTTTCATTTTTTATTATTATTACTTTGAACAAGATACTTTGTAATTTCATGAGAAAAAGATCAAAGCAAATGTGGTGTCACCGTTCCAATGTTACTTTTTGAGCTAAATGTTAGCGTGCATTTATTAAAGGTTAGAGAAACGTGTTGTACTGTAGTTGCTGTTTGTATCATGCATATGTGCACGTATGGTTTTAAAAGATATTTTCATTTTACATGAAATACAACTTTGCTAATAAAAGTTTGACTTGATGTAATCTTCAAAAGCCTTAGTTGTAATCAGCCAGTTCTTCTTTTGGTTAGTTTGGGGTTTGTTTTTCTCCTGATACCATTTCTTTGTTGGGAATCTGCTTTAATTATCATTCATAGCCCTCTATCTTGTGGTCTGTGGTGGGTTTTCTGGGCCCCACACCGAGGTTGAGGTGCCCTTGGCTTCTGCTGGGACCGTCAGATACCATGGAAAGACGACCATCTAGATATGATCTGCGCCAAAGGAGGGATGAACCTGAATGGCAAACAACCTGAGTTCAAATGCCTCATTTATTTCACGGTATGATCATCTCCTGGATGGAGCTGCCGTCCTATATAGCGTTAGCATCGATAACATGCTTTATGTACTCTCTGTCAGTTAACATCACATAAGCGCCCAAGCACGCAGAGCTTTAAGCTAAGTGGTATGTGAACTACTCGCAAAAATAACATTATCCAGTATTAAAATACACTTAGACATGAAGCAGAAGACAAAAGCTCAACATTCCGGGCATGAGCAGAGGTGAAAAGAGCTGATCCAGGCATACGTGGTAGAATACAGCTAAAAGATGAGCAGGGTGAATTTCTACTCCTTTTCATTAACAATCACCAGAAAAGTGATGATTTTATAAATATCCAGGCACCTAGAAACCCAGTAATACTCATTCTTTTCTTGGCCCTTAGTTAGGGAAAACTCCATTTATGCTGAAATTTGGAAATCCGTATGTATTCATTATATAGAAATATAACAAATGTTCATTGTTTGCCAAGGAAAATGGGAAAAGAGCAAAGTAGTAAAGTTCTTTTATTCTTGAGTGTTAAAATGATCATCATCTGTCTCCATCTCACACACACAGACACACACTATTCAGTGTTACATGATTTCTCTCATTGTACTAGTAGATTGGATGTGGTGTTTGGGAATATGGTGTAGGGGAGAACTTGTAGAGTAGGGCTGATGGGTGGACTTGATGATCCCAAGAGTCTCTTCCAACCTATATGATTCTATGATTCTACTCCTCCTGCCCATGGAGAAGGGTTAACCAGGCATGACCCACCTGGTGCCCACAGGTTCACCCATCTGATACCTGAAACAGCAAAACTGCCACTGCTGAGGACAGCAGACAACTCCATGGCAGCTGATATTGCTGCAAAAATCTGTTTAAAAAATTTTTTAAAATGTAAAAAATACAGTATTTACCAGAAATGTGAAAAATCTAGACAGTGCTCAAGTGTGAGACAAATTGCTCACATTGAGAACAATCCCTGGCTCCCAGCCCTGGCGTGGTTTCTGCGCTATGGGAAGAGTATTCCACTCGGTGAAAGAACTGGCCCTCTATGCTATTTTTTTTCCTCCTTGTTTTAGCTACTTCACTTTATCAGGAAGGTTTCAGGACTTTTTAAATGCATTCTTCACCTGCAAAAAACCTCATGAATACATTCAGTGCAAATGCAGAAGTGAGTAGGTCTGTGCTAAGCAGCATTCACCTTTCAGGAAGGCATCAAGGGCATCCCAAGTTGTTTTTATTATTATTCGTATCCTGGAATAATGAGATTTACACTGTTCTCAATACCATAATAGAGGGAAAAAGTGTTACAATCATATGCTTCACTGGAGTGAGAATAAAGATGATGCTGCCACCCTCAGGTGCATGGGCTGCAGATCCCAGCTCTCCACATCCCACAACCTCTGCTGGCACCCAGCCGAAAAATCCCCGTGTAAAACTTTGAGGAGAAAGTATGGGACTGATATACCTTGATTTGGTATTTGGCTTTTAATACCAGGGCAGCATTATTGGCACTAATTTGGGGGCAGAGTATTTTTTTCTTATGTTCAAATATTTCATCCCGTTCTTCAGTACGGCAATGAAATGTCATCGCTCTTGGACTTCTACCATCTGTTAATAAGCTTGAAATGCAGAGAAGTCAGTCAGCCACCCCACGGAAATACCAGCAGTCTCACTTCTTGGAAATGTGTAAGCTCTGCAGATTTATAAGCTTTATTTAACAAGACCTGTGCATTGATTTTGCCACGCTCAAGGCCCTGGTGGCACCACTGAGGCCACATCCCCGTTTGATGTGGCTACACCTGCCACAGAAGTGTCCCATCCCATCACTGCCTGGAGTTACAGGTATTTCTGTAAAAAAAAAAAAACAACAAACCACCCTGTCCCACTGCCTGGCCACACAGCACCCAGCTGGCAATTCCTGCTGTGCTTCTTCCTTTTGCAGAGCATCCCTGGAGGCACAGGACCATCCTTGCTTGGCTGCAGGACCATAACACTTTGCACATGAAAAAAAAAACAACACAAAAAACCCCAAAAGTTGCTTGTAGAGTTTATACTGCTTGGCTGCACATCCAGCCCAGCCTGGGGGTTGCAGCATGGTCCTCCCCATTTGCTTGGCTCATCAGGGCAGGAAAATTTCAGATCAGAACACATTTAGCAGTACATTTTGTTTGGGTTTTTTTCACTTTGACTCTTGCTGTGGCGTTCCATGGCTTGGCATTGCTATGCTCTTTCAGCCCGTTTGCAGGACTTTTATCAACTGAAAACTCCAGACACTGGTGGCTTTGACATCTGCTCTTCAGCTGGGACAGAGGTGAGAAGCAGTCAGTGTGAGCAGGAGTGGGAAGCCACGGGAGGAACCCGTGCTCTGCTCAGCGCCTACCAGGGGTACGTCCTGTACCCATTCCCACGACCAGCAGTATTTGTCAGAATACAAACTGGCTCGTTTCCAATTGTTCGGTACCTCTTTACTAATTATGCTGGTAACAAACCAGAAGGCTTCCTTCCCATCAGGGATGCCGTTATCTATCAGGCTACAAAGTGCTTCTGTTGCTTCTTGGTGCATAAGCAAGCTCTGTGGTGGTGTCACAGTTCCTTGGGGGAGAGCAGGACTGGGAGGTGAGGCCACATCTCCCACATGTTTGCTGGGCTGGGAGCGGAGCTGACAGAGGTGCCACGGCTATGGGGAGGAGACCCAGACCCACAGGTGAGAGCACACCAGTGCTAGGAAAATGGGATTGTTATTGCTATTACATGGGAAGGTCAGGAGCCCTTGATGGGGTGATATATGGAGCTATGATCCATACTGAAGGGCTTTACTGCCACCAGGGCTGGTTTCCAGTGTGCGTTATGGAGTTTCCCCCTTTCTCCTGGCTGGATGATGTGGCTGGTCTCTTGTGTTTCTTCTGAAACAGGGCTGGTTTTATCCCCAAGGCAGCATAGTTGCCTCTCCTGCACAAACTTTGTGGTTTGTTTTTTTACTTCTTTCTCCTGACTCTCTCTCAGCATCTGTCTGTATTGATCTCTCAGACACCTTGGGCTTGAAAAACTTCCAGCCCGTTTGCATTGGTGCTGTGTTGGTGCAACTGGGACTTTGAAACTGCTGTGGGTCAAGATGTCTGCACTGTTCAGAATTATTTTATTTTTTTTAAAGCTTAAAAATTTTTTTTTTAAGTCCCACCAAAAAAAAAAAAAAAAAAAAGAAAAAAGAGGAGGGTGAAATTGATCTGTGAGCTTTAAGGCTCCATGTAATAAATGCTTGTTTCTGGGAGAGAAGAGACTTAAATGGGAGTATGACTTGTGCCACATCCCCTCAGCTCCACCATGAGCCCAGGGAGCATCTGGGCGATCCTGGCTCTCAGTGGAAAGCACTGGGCTGATGCTGAGGATTTAGCTGAAGACCCAGCGCTTCATCCAAAATAGTTCCCACTTGCTCCTCAGGGTGACAGAGAGAAGACCTGTGCAGGCATTGAGGTCTTCACCAGTATGTCACTGGTGCGGAAACCTTCCTGAGCCCAGTTTTGGTCCATAATTAAACCTGAGAATGCCTCAAATGACTCCCTCCTGTGTTCTTCTGCCACCCTGAGGGCCCACAGGGGCTGGACACACGGCAATTGAGGTTACTTACATTTTTAAGTGAGTTCTTTTTATGATTATTTATTAAATAATTAAAAGCACAACTGCAGTTTCTAATAAAAATAAGCTTCCCGTGGAAGAGGGATGTTATCCTTTATGACTTCAGGCAGTCAGTGTTCTGAGCATTTATTTTCCTCTAAGTGGCAATTTATAGAAAACATGCATACAAAAAGAATGTCTGGGCTATTTAGACTGACAGCAGAGCAGCAACTTTCAATGGAGCAGGAGTTCTGCTTAATTATTTATAATTAAGGAAAGAGTACATTTTTTTTTTCCAAACTCAGCATGGAACTGAGAGGCCACTAAGTAAATAAATTTACATAAAGCGCAGTGAAATCAGATCATTTGACACACTAATTTGCCTAATGGAGGCGAAAAAAAAACGAAACCAAAACACCAGACCAACTTTTTATATTTTTTTTAAGTTTTGAGGAAAAAATAATTGTTGCAAAGCACGGTGTCAGCAAAGGGATGTAGAAGGGGCAATGACATGCAGAGGGGGAACACTGCAACACGGGGCTTCAGGAGCACCCTCGGGTAGAGGGGAGGGAAGGAGTCATGGCAGTGATTAGAGGCACTTGTTTTCATCCTTTCTTCTTCAGGAGTACCTTCAGTGATTGCCATCACAAGTTTGGGGAGGGGAGGCTTTAGTGGTGAAAAAAAAAATGGTTTATTTAATGACCCAAAACCATCACTTCAATTTTTCTCAATATGTTTCTTGAAAATCGTTTATTTAAAAGAACCAAGCAAAATCGGTCTACTTCATTTTTTTTTCCTTTTTTTTATTTGTGTTTCTTAACTGTGTGTATGTAGATGAGGTATCATGGTTGCTGTCCCAATGCCTCTCAGCTGCTGCCTTTTACACTTTTATTTTCTGGCATTTCCTGAGGTTGCCAGTGCTGAGCTGTGCTAGGCTCAGCCGTGCTGCTGCCCTCCTCTGCAGGGATTCACTCTCCCAGGGCAACAGGGGCTCCATGGCTTTGCCCAGAGTAGAATTTTTCTGAACCTCCAGTCCCAGGACTTGCAGAATTAGCAATAATGGAGAACTTGACGGTTCTGTTTTCAGATTTGTTCTAATAGGGGGAAAAGGCAAATACATACAGTCTGTCTCAAGGAATAAAGGTCAGATCAAGCTCAGTCTGTGATTTATTGAGAAGTTTACATCTCAGATGTTTTACTTTTTATTTTTTTTAAAGAAACATTTACCAAAACCCCCACCCTACTTGCTAACCTTGTGGGGCTCTGAAAGTGTGAACCCATGAACTGAAAGGTTGAAAAGGCCGTGGGGAATGGAAGAAAAGCAGACTAATGATTTAAATAGGGAGAGAATCTCAGCCCTGCATGACTCTGACTTTCAAAGCTGAGAGTTTGAAAGTTTCAGTGAGAGCCTGTGTTTTGACTAATTTTGGCAAACCTCATAAAAATATGCATTTCTCGGGCCCATTATTTATGAGTTTAAATTTGTCTGCGTCTCTCCTCGCCAAATGTTCTGAACGTGAAAATTTTCTCACATCTGCAATTTAAGTCTCCAGTTAAGGAAAGGAAAGTTTGAACTCGGCTGGCTCGTTTCATCAGCCTGTTATCAGTGCCCATTGTATTTTCAGGTTTCTGCCAGTTTGACAAGACAGAGCTGAATCCGTTTCTTCTTATAATCAAGATAATAACCACTAAAAATTGATGGATTTTGCTGCAGTTGAAAATACAGACTAATTCTCGCCATAATTATCAAGTCTTTAAATGGTAATTGCACACTGTTACCATCTATCTGCTGTCAAATTTATTTCAGTAATTGACCTCCTAGTCCAGGAATTAGAGACAGACTTTGATTATTGGTTCAATTAGTCTTAAAGCATCATGTCTATTCTTTTTTTTTTCTTTAAGGTATTTTAGTTATGCAGCCAGTTGAAGAAAGTACCAAGAGTCTGTCTGAATATTTCTTATCTCTATCACTTTCTATCAGTACTTGCTGCATCTCGCTTTAACCAATATATGTGTATAGATACATTGATAAGGCTGATGATGAGAAGATATTGAATGGTTTTATGCCTATTTTTGTGTTTTTAGTTTCAACCTCTTTTTTCTTCTTGGGCAAAGGGCTGGGCTTTACTGCAGTGGTGTAGCCCATATCTCTTTTCTGACCAAAGGCAGGGTCAGGACTGGCTGTTTCTGAGCTGTGTGGTGGGGCTGCTCCATCCCTATTGCTCCCCAGTTGAGCTCTTCCCATTGGGGCTGGGACACTGCTCTGAGCAGGGTTTTGCTCTCCCTCCAGGGAAAAACAGGACCTGTAGACTCTGTGCTCACGCTTTCTGAAACGAGGAGGGCAGAGAGAAGAATATATATTTTCTAGGATTGTTATAATAACAGAAGCTTTACACGCAAAATGAGCAAGGCTTGATTCAGGGGAATGGAAGAGAAGAAATGCTGTGTTCTTGGCATCCATAGCCACAAAGAGGGAGAAAAGTGCAGCTTCACTTGTTCTGTACTTTGTGTATGTAAGTGCCATGGATTTACACAACATTTTCTGGCCTGATTTGACTCGTGTAAAGGAAAAACAAATAAATTGCATGTCAATAAGGGCCAAAAATAAGTGTGTTTTAATTTCTTGTGATTTATTAACTATTTAGGTGGTGCTTTTTTATTATTTTCTTTATAGAAAGGAATTAAAGCCCTTTATTGACTCTCTGACCCAGGGGCATGCTGTGTTCTGTGGCAATGCTTACGTTGTAGCTGGGAGAAGAGGAGGGAGACTAGTATAGAGAATAAAACTTGCGTCCAAGTGAAGTGTCTATGCAATCACCATGCAAGTCCAGCCTGGACTTTCCAGATGAATTAATCACTGACTGTAAGCTGTATGTGTAAAGGTGGATTTTAGACAAAGCTGTGCCTGATAAGCAGCTGAAAGGGCAAAGAGATTTGGGGTGGAATTAATTTGGTATTGGACCTGATCTTGTCATGGAGGGAGGAACAAAATCTACTCTAGTGCTCTTAAACCTGCCCCTTCCCTCCCTTCCCCAAGCTCCTTTCCTGCACATTAGCACTTCTTCTCTCCCCCCCACACTCTGTACATTTTCCCCATGGAAATTCAGCATATTCCATCAGTTTGCCTGCAAATATATATTGTTTTATAGTGTGTACACAAATGAATGTTCATGCAGCAATGGAAGCAAAGGAATGAAATGAAACAGAAACCTCTTCTCCAATTCCTACGTTACGATGAACAGTAAGCAGTAAAATAAAATAAACCCCCTCTTCCCCTGTGTGTAACAGATATGTGATATAGACTGGAAAAGCCTACTCCTTTACAGTGATATTTTATTCAGATCTACCTTAATTTTAATCATCACTGTGAGGCCTCCCTGAGCTACGTTTTACAATGCAGATCCCTCCAGGCTGGCAATGAGAGCGGTGTAGCGCAGCCATCCCTCACGCAGCCACCTTCTGCAGCCCAAACCATCTGCTGGCAACGCAACCCAAAGTCACACTCGGCTTTTTTAATTCCAGACCATCACCATTCGGCAACTTCTCGTCACGAGAGCAGACGATTGCTAAATATAAAAACAAATGCAGCCTGGAATTGCATATTCTGCAGTATTCACCTGGCGTTTCCGCTCCCCTGCTATTATCCCAAATCCCTTCTGTTCTTTGCCAGTCGGAGCAGAGAAGCAAGTGTTGCTGTGGTTACACCCGGGAAATAGGCAGATGCTGCAACATGCATGATGACTCTTCCAGGAAATGCTTCAAGATAATTACAAGTAGCGACTGTGCCAGGGATATTGCTTGTTCCTGTGTCTCTTCAGATAATAACTTTTATAACCTCCTTGGCTGTGTCCTCCAGAAGGATTTGAGGGCATGGGGATTGTAAGAAGTCACCTGAGGTTGTTGTTTCCCCGTGTCATCTCCCTCCCGGCCTGAACCACAGCCTTTCCTGTGTCTCAGTAAGCTGTGCTCTGTCTCCCACCTCCAGTTCTTGAGATTTAACAGTAGTTCAGCATCTTTTTTTTTCTTTTCTTTTATTTTAGTTTTAATCTTGAAACTTTTGCTGATTGAGGATTTAAAACTAGACCTTCAGAACAGCTTAAACGCCTCAGCCCGGTGCTTTGCTGCTGCAGAAGCTGCAAGTGCACTTTGGTGGTGTCAGGTTGATGGTTGGACTCAATGGTCTTAAAGGTCCCTTCCAATTTAGACAATCCTACATTTCTATGCTTGACATCAGAGGTTATATAGGCACAGCTGAATTTTAGCACTAAACTTTACCATCACCTTGTAGCTCCTTTCCTGGGTGTGCATACCCCAAACCTCTCGCTCTTAATGATGTAAAGCACTTTGCATGCGCACTGGGGGAAGGGTTTCGAGCAGAGTTCACCTGCCTCTTCATGGCTTTGCTTCTGCTGGTCTGATACTAGATACTGAGGCAGGTGGATGTTGGTCCATATTCTCCTCCAGCATATCTGTACTGGTGGGACTGGGCCTCCAGCAGGGCAGCCTGGGAATGAGGACCTCATGGCAGCAGTTGGGACATGGATACCTGACCCACCTGAGGGTGGAGGATCCCTTTCTGAATCGGTGGGCAGCAAGAGTGGGGTGATATAAATAAATAAATCCCATAGCAAAAAGCCATCCTTTAGTCGGATTTCAGCATTATTTGCTATACTCACCTAAAGGTAAACTGCAAAAGCTCCAGATTTAAGACACGTGTATCTTGAAAGGCATCTTGAGATACAGCATTCCTGGTTTACTGGGACCTGGCTCCTACCGAGGCTGTGTAGGGACATGCCCATATCAGTCCTGTGTGTTTGTGTGGCGTCCAAGCATCATACCTAAGCTGCAGAAAACACTGGTGGAAATGCCATCTCTTGCAAGTCTTCTGTGAAAACTAGCCTTCAGTCAAATTATTCATTACGTTGTTAAAAAAGCATGAACAGCCAGGGAATTCAGAATCCCCCCTCTCTGTAACTTCACCATCACAGCAGTTGCCAAATATGTATAAATTTTTTTTTCTCCATACAAAACAACAAGCTTAGCTGCTTCTCTGAGACTATTCATTTTCACTACATCAGGAACTTATTAATTCTTGATGAGAATTCAAGCATTAATCAATTCTTGATTGAATTCTCCCCAGAGGGAAAGAGGAGAAACTGGGCCAGATTTGCCTTTTGGCTGCTCTGGGCTCTGTGTCTGACTTAACACAGACAGCAACAGCGGTGTAATCGGTCTGCTCAGCTTCGACTCTGTACCAAATGCATCTTCACAGTTAATGGGAGACTCTGAAGACAATCTCTCTGCTACAGGTACTGTCTGATGAGAAGAAAGTGGCCAGAGCCCCCGCAGTGCTTTACCTATGCAGTCCTCCTGAGGCAGCCGCAGCAGGTAGCTGTGAGAATAGCCTGAGGGTTGTTCTAACGGGGGTCAGGCAAGCAGAGAGACCAAGGCAATTAAAAGGGAGGAAAGAAAAAAAGGAAAGGGAAAATATATATATATATATTTACAGCATCCTTTAGTTGGGTTTCATGCATTGCAGTCATACCTTTGGATCTGGCCAGCAGGTAAGGATGCAGCAGGAAGACTGAGCGCTGGGGGTCTGAGTCATGTCTGGTGTCAAAGAACCTCATTCTTCTGCTGGTCTAAAGTCCCAGTAGATTTAGATCCAAGGGTGACAGATTTCTGCAGTGGGGCTGGAAATCATGCCCTTGCTTGCTTTTAAGAAGTTCTTATATTGAAGCTGTTTGCCTCCAGTGCAAATCTTGCAAGTACACTGTCTGCATTAAAAGTAAATCAAGTCAGACTTTTAAACTGAGATTTCCTTATGGTTTCATTTAGTCATGGCATATTGAGGCATTTGCATTTAGATTTATACAGTTGACCCACTTCCCTGTAACCATATTTTGCAGAAGAAGGAAGTTTCCCTGTGAGATTCACAGAGCTGTTTAGATGAATTTTACTTGACAGCTCCATGTCATTTATTTTATGACTCCATTGCAATGAATTAGAAATAATTTACCATTGTGTTAAAGATTTGCCCTATTTTCATAGGGAGCCCAACTTCCTTCATTATTCTTAGACCTCTCATGAAAAGTAAAATGTGATGACTTCAATTTCAAGGTGAATTAGACATGGCACAAACTCTAAAGGGATACCTACAGTGTGTTTAATTTGAGCTGCACAATCATCGTCAGCTTGTATACCTCTGCACTTAGAACTGTGGGTTTATTGTGGTGGGGTTTTCTCCAGTAAGTTTACTATGGTTTCTTCAGAAAAAAAAATTCTCTTCCTCTCCCCTCCCTGCAGACAGAAATCCAGTCAGACTGTGTTCATGCTCAACACATTTCCAAATTTTAGTGTTTAGATTTCTTTTTTGTCTTCACTAAACTACTCAGAAATCTGGCACGATACATCAAGCAGTTTTTGCATGGACAGTGTTGCATGCATTTCCCTGGCAAAGGGCATCTTCTGGTATGAGCTCCTACTAGAGAAAACTGGCAGAGGAGACGGGAAAGCCAGTTTTCCTTCTACTTGGCTTCATGTCCCCAGCGTGTCACTCTGTTGCCTCCAGCTAGAGCTGGCATTGGTAGGGTTGTTGGAGCTGGTAGCCAGGGCTGGTGTTGTTTTGCAGTTATTGCCTGCTTTCCTTGTACATAAACCTGCTTTTTTGTGATCTTTTCCTTTGCAAAATGCTTTGAAACCTACAGATAAAAATGATTTATAAGAACTGCTGTTATTGCTTTTCTCCCTTGTTCCAGAAAATAAAAAAAAACAAACTTAAAATATAATCTTATGAAAAAGATGTCAAAAAAAGCAAAACCAAGAAAATTTTATTCCCATTAATTGCAAGAGAACCAGTTGTTGAAGTCCCCCTTGGTGGTTGCTCTGCTCATCAGGGAGGGTTGTGCAGCAAAGGTAGCATCTGGCGGGATGAGAATGAGCATCCTCAGTGCACAGTAAGTACGAGGCCGCTCTCTGCTCCTGCGGAGTGACCAAAGTGCTCTCCTGCCGCCTGCGCTGGAGCTGTCTGGCAGCACGGCCAGCTCTACTTCATTTCTAAGCACGGGCTCTGAGGATGGACCCCTCCATGATGCTCAGCCTCGGTGGCTTGTTCCTTCCTACCTCCTTCTTCCTCCTTGTGCAGTTGAAAATTGAGTTTTCATTTTTATTCCTTCCGACCCCTTCAGAGTCAGCCTCTGCCGCTTTGAAGAGACTGCAGCTGGAAGCAGTAACCTCGCCTGCATTAGCCTAACCCTGCTTTGAGCAGGAACTGGGTGAGCGAGGGCTGTAGGAACCCTCCTGCCCAAGCCAAAGAAAAGGCAGGTTCAGAGGAGAATCGGAGCCTGGGACAAGGACAAAGTGTTTGGGTACTTCCTCTGGGCTCGGGCAGAGAGCTGAGCTAACCTGAGAGAGGGCTACTGAGGAACCAAAGAAGAGGAGAGCTTTTAAAGCTACTGTATTCAGGTTTTCTGAATTGCAGGGGAAGCAGGGTCCTGCCTGCCATGGGAGAAGTGCATGGGAATGGGGTGAGCTTTAACCTTGTTGCTGGAGTGTAGAGCCAGAGGGCACTTGGTGTTATGGGGAGGAGCAGCCATCCCTGCGTCAACCCTCTCTGGTTTGGAGCTTAAAGTAGTGAGATGTTTTGCTGCTTCTTTGTGTCTTGGAGAGCACTGCAGTGCCTTTGAGGTGCTGGGGCATCACCAGCGGTGCCTGTCTCAGCAGGCTTCAGATACCCACCATGGCAATGATGATGATCTCTGTTGAGGGTAACTGCCTTGAAGCTTCTTGTTTCACCTGTGAATGGCTCCAGTGGATTTAAAGAGGAGAAAGAAGAAAAGAAAGTGTCCAAATTCTCAAAGACCCTTCCCACTCTAAGTGTGAAAGGAAATACCCTGGCAATAATGGCATAAGATAAGGATTTGGGGTTGCTGCCTTGCTGGGTTGTTGTCCTGCCTTCTCTGGAAGGAGAAGACCTCTATTTCAGCCAGCCTCAACTAGAATAATGTGAATAACTGAGCAGAAAGGGTAGAAAACAACTTTCTTGTTGTTGTTGTTTGTTTTTTTTTTAAGATCAGTAGGGGACTGAGGAAGCACTTAAAATGAAGATGTCAGCAACGGAACGGAGATTTATCAATTCTAGTGACCTGTATAAACAGATGAGAGGAATTGTAGTGATCAGTTATAACCATGTAAATTTAATTAAATTGGTATTGCTTGCAGGAAATAGAGAGTATTGAATATAACAATTAGTGGCTCTTTCTGCTCTTTCGGAAGAAGCGAGCAGGCAGAAGGCAGAGGGAAATGGCACTTAGAACAGAGTGCATTACCCTTGTCAGTCACAGGCAATTAATACAAATGAACCATCAGTGTTCAAGTTCAATTTTTCTAATAGCTAAAATACAAGATGGGGCACTTGATCATGTCTGCTAGGAAAACAAATCCCACAGGAACTTTTCCGCTCTCTGTTTTTGCAGCGTGTGTTTGCAGGGGGGGAGGAGGAGGAGGAGGAGGAGAGCCGCAGAATGGCAGGGTCCTTTCCTCAGAGAGGCAGATGGGGAAGGTCTCAGGTGGTTGGTAGGAGATTCCCCTTGGTGTTTCTTAGAAGTGGTGGCTGATGTTTCCCGAAGGGAGCAGAAGGGAGCTCTCTATTAGATCCCAACTCCACGGCAAGAGAGCAATGGATCACCAAATGAGAAGTTAGTGGTTGCTCAGTGCGGGGAAGCATGGTTTGACTATGTCCAGTATATATATGCTAATGGGGGAACAAAAAAAATCTCAATAATTTATTTACTGTTCTCTACAAGATTCGGTTTCATGAGAATAAAACTCCCCTAATTCCTTCCTTTCCTCTCCCCCCTCCCCTTTGCAAAATACTCTATAACAAATGGTGAGCGGGGCAGGCAGGAGCATAAAGCAGAGAATGTAAACATGGAGTTGAACACGGCAAGATTGACAAGCAAAAGTGCATGGGAAAAATGTATGGCTGGCAAGTTTAAACCTATTTCCCAATGTCCTTTAAATATGGCAGGAGTGAAAAGAAGTTTGAGTTGCACTGGTCCATTTGCAGATGGAAAGGGCACCATCAATGAGTCTGTCCGCTCTCCAGCGGGGAGGCAGGAGGGTGATGCCTCTGCCTCACGGGAAGGAATAATTTATATCCCAGCAGTGATTAAGAGGCAGTTAAATAGCAGCTATGATCATCAGGCTCTGTTAAATCACTAAGTCTGGGTAACTGGCACCTAAAATTTTTAAGAGCTGCCTGAGCTGCTCTTTGGATCATTAATGTTTATTTTTAATAAGTCCTGGATCACCAGGGAAGTTTCAATAGGCTGGAAGAAAGCTCGTGTTCTGCCATTATTTAAAAAGGGTAAATGGGATGACCTGAGTAATTACAAGCCTGTCAGATGAGCATTCAATCAATATGTTTTTTCATACCACCAAATGTAAGGTCATATATCTAAGAATAATGAATGTAGCTGATACTTGCAAGATAGGAGATTTTTATCCCGAGAAAGGGTTTACGATGGGAGAATACTGAATAGGTCTGGGGAGAAACTGTCTCAGTCTGGCAGAGGAGCTCCCGGGGCAATGCTGCTGTCCTGTGTGGGTGTCCACGATTCACGAAGCTGCCTGGAAATTCAGAGGGAGGTCAGGGAACATTCACCAAAGTGATTAAAGATTTTGCAATCCAGCCATATAAAACTAAGCCTGTTTAAGCCACAGAGGAAAGGGGAAGGACTTCCCTGAACAAGTCTCTAACAATCCGTGCTGGGTTAATACTGGCAGAAAATATAGTGACTGTAGCTCAAAGCCAGAAAGCTCAGGCTACAAGTGATGCATGAAGTGCTCATTAACTACTGACCAGCTAAATTAGGATTGTGGCAAAATTCTACCACTGGATTTCTTTGCAATACTCTCAATTTGGTTTATAAAAATAGCATCTCTAATCCAACCTTCAATGGTGCCATATGAGTCGGAAGAGGCAGTGGTTATTTTTCATAGAATCGCAGGATGGTTTGGGTTGGAAGGGACCTTTAAAGATCACCTAGTTCCAACCCTCTGCCATGGACAGGAACACCTCACACTAGAGCAGGTTCCTTGAAGGCTTTGCCTGGTGGGCAGGGCTGCAGCTGGTGACTATTGCCAGTTTTGCTCTTGACTTTAGGATGTGCGGAGTGGGCTGGGGGCACACTGGGGTGTCTGAACTGGCACAGCTTTCAGCAGGAGTCAGAGCAGCCACCCCGGAGAGATAGGAATAGACATTTGCAATAAAATGTAAAATTGGTAATTGACCGTTCAGGTTGCCAAAATGTGTTTGACCACTGAGCTCAGAAACGATTCCTACATAAGCTCTTCTATTATTTATAGCTGTCTCAATAGCCACGCAGGCTGCAAGGCTATTTTTTGAAGGCACAGGGTACATCTAAATTGAAGCCTGTTTTTAGCACCTCTCCTGGAGGTCAGAATGTGCACAGGTGTCTATGGATCCTGAAAAAGCTAAAAATATTTTCCAGATACAGTGTTTTTAAAAATTCTCTTCAGAAATTCACAATCTTGGCTTGAAAGCAATGACTGAAATTTAGTGCTCTCCGAACTCTTTTCTAACTTCCTTTCTTCTAGCAAATTAATTGACAGAATTAGCGACAGAACCTATCCATTTTTTCCCCTTTAGTTATTTGTTGGATCTTCTCTCTGAAAATGCTGTTCTATTTTTGGAAATAGCATGGATTATATGTTACTAACACAATTTGTACATTTATGGTGGGTTTGTAAATTGTTTAGGCTAAAAAAGAAACTGGCAATGCCTTTGAGAGGGGGGATGACACAAAACCCATAAAAATTTGGAAGGGCTTCTGGAGACTGCAGTGCAGTTAGCTCACTTTGGGTACTACTCCCCTGATTTTACACTGGGAGTTAAGGAGATGTGAAAATAAAATGGTGATATGGGAATAAAGCTGCTTTTGACCAACAACCCCATTGAAAACATATATATTTTTAAAGTATTGTTTGACTCCCTTTTAAGTGATGAGTTGCATTGGAGGGTTTAAGTGACATTTCGGTTTGGAAAGTAAATCAATATCCTATATTTCTGAAATATTAAACTTAAACGAAGTCCATAAAATCATTCACTAGGGTAAAACTCCAGGTTTCAATTTTTGTAGTAGAATTGGCCTCTCTTCACCATTCTCCCCCAGGTTGAGCTTTTTACCTTCCACTTAATTCCTAGGCAGGTAAAATTTAATATTGATATTTCTCACAAAGTAGGCTGATATTTGCTTCCTAGACCTAGCCACTAGTAAAAAACACTTCAGGAGGCTGAAGTCCCTCGGTGCAGCAGACAATCATACTGGTACATGGCTGTTCTGAAACTATGAATGGCTCCTAACGGCTTTGACAACCCATTCGTCTCACCCCCGCTGTGCTGAGGTTACATTTTGCTGCAGCCTCTGGAATATATTTGTTTCCAGAAATTCACTTTCAGAGACTTTCCTTTGATTTTTCTCTTTCCCTTGATTTTTCTCTTTCCCTTTCCTCAAAATTCCATAGTTTTTTCCTCCTCTTTCTTTAGGGAAGTAACTCTTTAAAGCTTTCTCTGTTTATTCATAGTACTTGTAAGAATAGTAAAATATTTACTGGATACTTTCATGTATAAAATGTACATGAGGGTATATACTCTACTAGCCCTATGAGGAGGACTACTAGAATTATTGTTTATTTGGAAGTCCCGTTTGGGTCTTCCTCATGACTGGTAATTCAATTCCTGCTCATTTGAAGTTGATGAGCTGATTATCAGTGTTCCTCTAGGAAGAAAATGGAATTCTATTGACGTGGGTGGAACTATGTCAGGTTTATAAGTTACTCCTAGTCAACAGGAGTCCAACTCAATGGAATATATCTGGTAGGATAACATCACTTTCAACCCAAACCAATTAACAAATACTCTTTTTTTCTTTTTTCCTAAGTGCTCACCATCTCTACAGATCTTAATTTAATGGTTTGCTTAATGTGCTCTCTATCTCTATAATGTTCAAAATAAGAAAATAAGCATTCTTTTAATTCCCTAGCAGTGGTCAGAGTGTATTTTTTAATGAGTGCTGGCTTTGTTTTTATCACTAAAGAAGCTACTGACAAAAATCATTGCAAATGCAGAGCTGTCCAATGAGGCCAGCGAAGTCCAGACTGTTATTGATTGACAGAATTTTGTCAAATAGTAGTCAATTTGAGCTAATGTGGACAAAAACTCGTTCTCTCCTCAGCTGACATATTTTTCACAGCTTCCAAGTCCTAAAAAAGGTAAAATATATTCTTCGGCTATTTTAATGTTTACAAATGGGCTTTCTGTAATTGAGGAAAACCAGATTCACTGAGCAGCTAAGATCCAATTTTTCTGAAACATATGGACGTCACTTTTTATCGGGTTTCTAACAAAGTCTTTGTTGCTGTAATGTGTACATATTTGGAGTGTTGTCAGGTTCTTTCATTGGTGTATAGTGCTAACATACATTAATTGGCAAATGACTGTGAATTACATGGAGCTGTAATTTCGCTTAGGAGTTCTGGCTCATGCTTTAATCTCTTGTGAGTGAATTATCAGAAACAATGTGAAATTTTGATCACACAGCTTTGTTTGTTCCATTATTTATTTTTTGTCTTTTAAATATGATAGGGAACTATAACAAAAGGAAACAAACAAAACAGACTGCTTCACAGGTTCTATTGACCACCAGTAAATGATTTTCAAAGGACTGTCAGTCACAGAGAAGCCCTGTGGCATGTCTGTGGTGTGGCCTGGAAAGCTACAACTGCCCAGGGCTTTGAGCAACCTGGTCTACTGGGAGGTTTGGAACTAGATGACCCTTAGGGTCCTTTCCAACTCTAACCATTCTGTGATATTTTGCAGTTATAAATGGAAGATTAGGAGAATGGGAGGGGAGGGAGTGTCTGTAGAGTCCGCCTTCAACATGTACCACCATGGGGTCTCATCTGCAGTGCAAAAACAATGAAACTTGTGATCTCCTTCAATGAAAAACAAGCTGAGGGAAAAAAAACTTGGCATTCAGAAGAGAAAAAGCACATGGAAAAATCCCAGCCCTGGCATCCTGACCCGGACTCTGGCTGAGCTGTGCAAGGTCTGTACCATGTTTCTCTCTTGCTCCTTGTTCATCTCTTGTCTCCTGGTGAGCACTGTGCTGGTGATCAAAGCTCATGCAGTGGGTGTGCAGCTCACCTTCAAAGGCTCTGGCCAGGTATCTCATTTACACATTAATGTATTCCTTCTATTTTATTCTCTACTAGCTATTATTTTTACCTTTCTTATTTTCCCTTGAAGGTGGTAATTATTTTATATTCATGCTTCAGTCAGTATCAGTTTATGTGATCATTTCATGCTCTGTAGCTTCAAACACTAGAGAAAGTTTCCAGTTGGGATGTCTGTGTTGTACAATACCTGTTTGTGACCATGATGAGAAGAATTGTGTGGAGACAAATGTTTAGGTTTTTGGTTTACTGTCCAAGACTCATCTATCCGAGTTTTGGTCCAAAGCATCTCATGACTGTGCTTGCACAGATAGAATAATCACACATCCTGATTTTAGGGTGCACGTGGCTTTGTTTCACCTCTACGTTAACAGAGACTTTACAGCCCAGGACACCTGTGGACAGACTCTCAGTCCACGATCCTGTGAAAAGGAAGGGTATTTTGTGGAGACCCTGCTCCTGACTGGCCAGGGAGGCTGAGGTATAGGTGGGTTGTCTTTGCTACCTGCACACAAATGTGGTTGGACTGATCTTCCAGTCTTGTCTCCTGGGTCATGATGCTGATCCAAACCTTTTTGGGTTATCATCAGGCTTCTAAAACATCTATTGCAGAGAAAATCTCTTTACAGTAGTATAATTTCTAGAATAACTCTTGGGTTTTTCATGATATGGAGGTGTCATTGCAAGGCTCAGCAGTCATCTTAATGTGGATTTAGTACCCACAAAAATGGGACAAGGAGGATATACCAGCTCCGTGTTTGCAGCCACTTACTTCCAATAGTTAAGCTGAAGTATGCTAACAGAAATATTATTGACAAGCTTTCAGGGTAAAAAATTATGTATGTTTGCACAGATATGTTCAGCATCATTGTATATTGACTAAATGTATTAAAGATAGATAAGATACAACTTTGATAGGCATATCTTTTTGTCTGAGGCAATGCCTTTCATTAATGTTATTATTAAAGTCATCACATTAACACTCAAGCCCCTGCATACCTGGGTGATCAGTATTTGAATCTTATAGTTTACTGATATTTAATTCAAGTTTTCCAACAATATAATCATCAGTACAAGATGTTTCATGCTCTTCTGAGAGACAGCTCATTCAGGGAAACAGAGCGGAGAAGGAATGAAACTACTGGCCAATTTTGACTAAGCATGAGAGAAAAATGTATTTCTTTCATATTAATAATCTGTTACTAAATTTTATTTCACAATTGCTTTGAAAACATGAAAATCACTTCATTTTCCAGATTACCTGATTCATCTACTATTTGCCGTGTGTTGCCTGAGATCCAAAAATGCATATTTAAGCAGAGGTGATGTAGTCACTGGAAGAAAATGAGGATGTGTTCACCCTGTGATTGTTTGCTGTGTTGCACTGAAGTTGCCTGGGCCAGCTCCCTGTATTCCAGACTCTACGTGCAGTAGAATTTGGCTAGTTACTGTGATGAATTAAAGGGCCAAGAAGATGAAGTGCTCTAATCATAATTGCATGTGCATGAGCCAAATTTCAAGACAAGGATTTAATATCTTTAAGTGCAAGAGATAAAAATAATGGCAAAAGTTATATCGTAGGGAGTAATTTCGGTTTCTAAGATCATTTTGAAATGGCAACCCCACTCTACCACATAATTTGTGTAGCTACATAAATATTGCCTGTGTTCCTTTAAAGCATTTCTTTTTCTCCTGAAGTCTGCAAATTACAATTTTATGAGATGCTGTACAAACTAACTCCTGTATCTATTCAGAGTATGATAATATCTCCTTGCCTTTGAATGAAATATTTGGCCCTTGAGAATCTGGCAGTATCTTTCCTCATAAAATACCTGAAAATTGAATAAGATCTTAAGCTTTATTATGTACATATAATACTGGTACCTGTAGGATTATGTGTAGTAACCTTATTTACAGAACCTTAAGATGTATTTGCAGAATATATTTTAGGCTGGGACAACTCTATAACATGTGTTTATAATCTCTTCTTATGTGACTTGATCTCGAAGAAAATCCCAAAGGTTTTATTTCAGAAAAAATATACAGGTCCCCAGTACAATCTGAGTATAACTTCAAATTTTAACTTTTCAGAGCAGCAGGAATAAAATGTGTACTTGGCACAATATATTAAGTTAGTCTCTTGGGCTATGTTGTTTCCAAGTCTTTTTGCTCAAAATGCAAATAAATCATAAGAAAATGTAGCTTTTCTTATATAAAGAAACCCTACATCATGGATGCTGCATCCACAGAGAATCTTCTCTGGAAAGTGGAATAAGGCCATGATTTTTCAACTTCCAAAGAAATGTGTTAGAGATCTAATACTAATGAAAAGTCTTAACTTTCTTCCAAAAGTGCCTTCCCTCTAGGCTGGAAGAAGGATTTCCTCCAGGAAAGCATAAGGTGAAGAAGCTGCTCCCTCAAATACATGCATGGCCCCAGGGAGAGCAGTTCCTCGCTGGGGCAGTGTCACATGAGAGGTCAGAGAAATGCAATTTCCCAAGATAAAATCCATTCCCTTTAGAAGAAAGAGGGGGTAAAAAAGTCATGCCGCTTGCAAATGATAAAGGGGCCTGGATTTGCAAGCTGTGAGTCAGTTTCAAACCCTTAGTTTTTGGGAGGCAGCTGAGAAAACACAGAAACACTTGTCAGAAGTATCTGCCTCATCTACTCTCTGTGTGTGAAATTCTTCCTGGCCGAGACATGGATACTTGATAGGGCTTTGCAAAGTAGTGTTGTGGCATTACCCATGGAGATGCTGAAGTAAACATGCTTTATAGAACATTTTAGGAAGCTAAAATATGGGACAAAACAGCTTTTTATGTCAGTTCAAGACAAACAGATGTTTCCAAGCATTTTATTTTTTAACTCGATCGTCTTAGCAGTTCCTTCACAGATAAATAAATCTATTATATTTCTGCTTGAAACACGCAAACGTGATCACTTTGGTGGTATTAGTTATTTTATTTTTCTTTACTAAGCTATTCTTTAGAGGCCTTTTAAAGAGCTGGAACGGAATCCATGTCCAATCAAACTGATCAGCATTTTTGGGCATGACTTTTCAATCACAGCATGATGTACAGTCATTTAATGTAACTTTATACAACAGAGCTGTTTGGATTATTCCCTAAAGATTATCTGCAGGATCTTAAAGAGCACTTTGGATAGCTCAGAAGTCTCAGCACTATATATATTTTTCATTACATTCCCGCTGCTTCTGTAACGTTTCCAAAGTGTCAGTGTTGGGTACAGTAACAGAAGATGCTTTGCAATTTACTTCACTGAGATAACAATGCTGTCTAAGGTGAAATTAAAATAGACTTCACTTATTTGTTGAATTAATAATTAAAATGTGCTCAGCAATCACTCATGTCAAGCCTATATGCTTACAGGGAGTTTTTCCCTCGTGCAAATGCCACCAAAACCAATGTTTGGTGGTATCAAGTTGCTTTGCATTAATGATAGCAGTCCCTTCTTGTGTCTGTTGTATTATTTAAAATGTGACTTCCATTAGTTATTTGGTACAGTGAGTTTGTGGGGGACTTTGTGGTACAGTGAGTTTGGTTGTTGCCAGATGTCAGTTTTTGAGTTGGGCTCAAGAAATTTTTCATAAATTCTGCCCATTTTGTTCTTAGGCCTGGTTGGTTTTCAGGGTCTTCTGTATGTGCAGGCTAACTCTTGATTTGTCCTGCATTGGCTAATTTAGGAAGAGCCCTGTGATGTCAGCAGGCAGCACTTCCATGAAGATGACAAAGGAAATCCTACCAGAGCTTCCTGGGGTGCAGCCTCATTTAAGAATCACTGAAATGAATTATGTGTCAATGTTTCTCACAAATTGCACTCACATCACTCAGTGGCTTCATTTAAAAGCACGTACATGTTTGTGGGCACATCTTAAAATTGAAGAATTTGAGAATGGATGTGTAGCAGGACATTTAGAGGGCTCTCTGCTGTAAAGTAGCAAGTTTAAAGGTCTGAAGTTGTGGAGTTTTGTTTTTTTTTTCAACAAAGATGATCTTTGAAATCTTTTCCATCAGTTCTCTCCACATTCCAATTTCAGTTTTATAACACCCCTCACTGTGCAAATCTTGGCAGGAAACTTGCCCATCTTGCGGAGCCTTGCATGAATAATTCATTGAAGTGTCATGCTGATTCTCAAAAGGTTGGAATATTTCTTAGGAGTGTTTAATAAGAGTCTTCCAAACAACACAAAATACAGCTTTGTGTGAATTTTATGGGGTGGTATCCCTTAAAAGGTTTTGCACAATCGAGGACTTAATGAACTGAAAACCAAAACATATGGTAGTCCCTTCTACCTATTTGTTTCCTAGGTTGAAGTATGGAGATGAAGCTGCTTAATTGGGTTCAGCAACTTGAATCTGTCAGATCTGAAGGCATAGGCAGAAGTTTAAGAAATAGGATACAATTCCTATTTGGCTTCTTATATTTATATCTCCATTTGGGTGATGCTGTATGACAAAGACAGAGGATGAAGCAGCGCTTCCACTTATTTTCCAAGCCAAAAGAAAATATCACACAGCTCCTGGGAAATAACCATCACGCTGCAGGACTCCCAGCTGCACAGCGTCCCAGACGTTTTGTTCAACAAGGTGTCGTTTACCCATCAGAGAGAGGCACAGGGGTGTTTGGAATCCTGTGAAGGAAGAGAGAGTTCCATGAAAAATTATGGATATTTAGAAGTTAATGAGGCTCATTGGAAAGGAGGGTATTTTTACTTTGTTTGGTTTTCCTTTTGAAGACAACTTTTAACTGGGCTTTGGTCATCTAAGAGGGTGGTTTGAAATGGGAACTCCCTTGAAATTTTTCAAAAGAACTCTTTCCACTTTCTTTTATTTTTTTTTTATGTTCTTCTCGAATCATTACAGTTTTTAATGGGCAATATTATGTCAGAAAAAAAAAATAAAAGCAAAGCCCAAGTCGAGAACCAGCCGGTGTAGTCAGAATACGACATCACATCCATCTTGTCGGTGTTTGCAGGAACACGTTTCAGAGTGTGTTTGGCAGCTGTACAATTGGGATGAAATATTTTGTGTTGCTCTGATGGGAGACCATCATGTTTCTAACAGGACTGTTTGCTGAGAAGGAAAATAACTCACAAGGGAAATGTTCTTGGTATATAATTGGTCCTCATTATTAAGTGAATTAACAAGACAATCATTATGTTGTTGTCATTTCAAGCCGTTTCATCAGAAGAATTTGGCTCAAATCTAAATCCGGGCAAAGGCGCTCTTTGGTGTTAAAGTGGTGAGACAATACGCTTGTGCTGAGCGTCAAGGTTATGGGTCTGACCTTGTCAGCAGTGAGGAAAGGAGAGGAGACAGCCAGAGCACTCTGGGGCACGTTGGTTTTCATACTGTGACTTTGCCCTCTGTATGATTTCAAAGCTGGAGTTATGAGATTTCTTTCAGCTCTGCAGGTTAAGAAAGGATGTGGGGACCCCTTTCCCCCAAGTTTTCCTCTGGCAGCACTGGAGCCGGCTGCTCAGGGAGCTGCACAATCTCCATCCTGGGAGATTTTCAAGCCTTAGCTAGAAAAAAGCCATGGCTGACTTGATCCAGCATGAAGAGCTCCATTTTGAAGGGGGAAACTATGATCTCTTGTGGTCCCCTCCAACTGGGATTCCTATGAGTCCATGAAATCTTCAAGGCAGGAGCCACTTTGATGAGGCTTGAACAACACCCAGTTGCAAGGGACATATGGTGGACCATAGAGTGGGGACATAAAATACAGCTCCTTGAATTCCAGTGTGAAGATGTCAATAAATTGAGCCTGCCTGTGAACGTGTGTGTGCCTGGTATCCCCACCTCGGGGATCCAGCCTCTTTCATGGTCAAACTGGTGGCTTGATAGGCTTGAATACTTGCACCTCCGTTACTGCCGAAATGTCTTCCTACACAGATAGGGCTCTTCCTAGTGCCTTCCAGGAAGCTCGTTTAAAGATTATAATGGTGATTGGTGGTTTTCGGTGTTTGTGAAGTGGTTTTGATAACCGGGATCTAAGAGAACTGAACTTCTCAAGTCAGATGATCTTTTTTTTTTTTTTCTTTTCCCTAGTTGTCATTTAAGTTGAAATTAATATTGTAATTGCTTTCTCTGGAGACTCTACAGCTTTATGCACTCTCATTTATGGAGGAAAATATGGATGATGGGTGACTAATGCTGCTTAGTTAGGCATTTTTTAAAAATAAATACAGAATCTGTCAATCTGTTCTCTTTGAGCGAGAGAAACAGCTCCTGTTTTCACACAGTCTCTTCCTTCAGGGGATTCTGTCTTGGGAAGTACTATAATAAGGAGAAGTGTATGGGTTTTGACTTCTTTGGCACTTTTCACCCTTTCCTTTGCAAATACCCTTCCAGTTTTCTGATAACATCTATGGGGGCTGAGAAGTGCATTGCCTACCAAAGAACATAGAGTGAACTTCTTGGAATGACATTGAGCACAGCATGTTGGGTCCATATTCTCTACTTTATATCTAAGAATAATAGTGAAACAAACAATATCTTTAGCCTGAGAAACTCAGCTTAGCAGTATTGATTAGGATGTTGCTGTGCGGATTTAAATTAGCTGAGTCTGTCCTTAATTGTTTAGAGAAAAGCAAACTGGTATGTCTAGCTCTCCATCTACATCCTTGGCAAGCTGCTTGTTGGCAAGTCATTTTTTCTCCCCATCAATAGTCTGGTGATTGATTAATTCAGTTCAGATTCCTCTGACTGCAAGGTTCAAAAGGACACACTCTCATTTTAGTCTTATAAATGTACAGGATTTTCTTTACTTTATATTGGGTCCTCACACTTCAAACATTTATTTCTTACATTTTCTCTTCTTGTGAACGGTCTTGTTTCCTGCTGCTTAAAAAAGAGAAACAATCTACTTTCCAAGCCTTCTTAAGGGTCAGCCACCTCTGTTTTCAAAATTAGTTGTGGGCTAGAAGGTGCAGAGGAAAGGAGGGTGGAGTATGGCAGCATGAGCAATCATCCCAGATCCAAACAGAAAAATTCATGACCTAAATGAAGTATCTCCCTCCAGATGTCAGAAGAGTAAATGAATGTTTCATAAACTTTGCTTTCCAGGTCAGCTCCCAGCCATGATTTCATGTTTGTGGTTTAACCCTTACTCTTTAGTGAAAGCAGCACAGTGAGCAGGGAGAAGGAGCAGGGACATGTTCATGGACATTCCTATGCTGGGGAGTGGCATCACGGATGCCTCCAGCCAGGCAAAAAAAAATGTTCAAGACCAATATCCCAATTTTGGGGATATGGAACAATCTTAACATGTGTTTTTTCTTTGTAGAAAAATCTGAGGAAATAATCAGCTCCAAACCCTGTGAGAGTACGTTCTAGCAGGTTTAGCACCCAGGGGTGAGAGCAGCCAGCCAGCAGGGACTGCTGGTCCTGCGGGAGCCAAATAAGCCCTCTGTGAAGTCCAGCCCACCTCCCTTTGCACAAGAAAGACCACGTTTTTTACAGCGTGATAGTGGAAAGTAGATGGTTGCCATGAGGAAGCCAAAATTAGGTTTGCAAACACTTTTCCAATATCTTGACCCTTGCAGCACGTTGGAGCACTGGGTGCTTCATCTACAGGTGAGGGGAAAGCCTGTCACAGCTGCTGCCGCCTCCTCAAAAGTGGAGAAGCTTTGATTGTACCTGCCAACCCTCCGCTGTTGGGCGAAGGCGCCTGGCACCAGGGCTCTGCTGTGTGCAAGATTCATCTGTGTACTCCAAATTGGCCCCTGCCATTTTCCCAGTGCGGGGAACTGTATCATGGCAACCTGTGTCTGAAAGCGCAGCCGGAGCTCGCTGTGCCTATTATTAGGAAGCCAAATGGGGACTGCACACCACACAGGTTTAAGTAGAGCATGGAGATTGTCAGCAAATTCTGCTAACAAGTGGCAGAATTTATGTGCTCGCGGACTAGTCCCTACATTGGAGATTTATGGTATTCTCCTTTCATGCTGTGCTGTTGCTGCTGCTTCGCAATTAGAGAGGAGCTGGCATTAAAAACATCTGCTACCCGTGTTGGCCCACAGTTGCCAAACTTCTCGCTCTCTTTCTGCCAAGTCGTACCTTGCCAGCAGTACCGTTGTGTGCAAATGTTAGCTCCCGAAAGCCATGCTTGCAGACGTTCGTGCCACTGAATCAGCACTAATACTGACATTTCACTTAGGGAAGGGGAAGGATTTATGAGGAAGCAGCACCTCCAGGAGCTTAATTAGCATGGAAGTGCAGAAAAAAATAGCCTAGTCCTACAAAAGTACATGGTAAGAGGTTATTTCCCATGTTTTTCCAAGAATTCCCAACATCTGTTCCGGATATGTTAGTTGGGAACTGGTGGCTCCCTTCCAGGCTGTGGTCCTGCACTGAGGTCCCAACCTGCCAGGGACAAACCAGGGCACAAAGACCCAGCATGGGTGTCCCAGGTGCCACCAGAAGGACAAAATCTCCTGCTGTTCCCAGGCTTTGGTCCATTCAGCTGAGTTTTTGCGAGCTGTTGTAGCACTGATGTTATGGTGAGATGCTCCAGGTGGGCTGGGGGCAGCGCTAAGCGGTGTAGAATCCTGCACTGAGATGAGGTCCTTGTCTGCAGCATCCCGGCATCCTTTCCACATGTTTTCACTCTATTTAAAATGATTACAGACAGATAAAGGAGTTGTCAACTATTCATTGCCACTCCTCACTGTAATGGTTAGTGATTTTTTTTTTTCAGGCTGCTTCCCGAGCAACATAAACTCCCCACTGTAATATGTGTTAAACATTTTCAGAGCACAGAAAAGAAGAATGGTGGCAAAGAGCTGAAACCACCAGCCAGGAGTGGGGAGCTGGGGGTGGCAAAGCTCGGGAATAACATGAGCACAGTTATTCACTGCTCAAGAATAACAAAAACACTCACCCTCTCTAGCTTCTAGCTGGGTTTTAAGGTGATAACTAGGGCTATTCTAGGATATTCAGCAGCCAACGTGTAAAAGAGGTCGGTTTGACCGTTGTAGTATGTTATTGACACTGGGGAGCAAGGCACTGGGTAACTCCATGCTTTGTGATACTACTGGATGAAGGGATGTACCACTGGGGAAGCGATGACAGTCTGAAACATAAAATCAGTATCCAATTCCACCAACTGCTGAAGGCGACACTCACACCCAGAGGCACGTACTTGGGCAGGGAATGCGTGGTTGTAGAACCATTACCAAAATAGTGTTCTGTTCTCAGTTCTGTGAAAAATCCGAATGGTGAACACCAGAGCTGAGGTTACACATCAGTACAGCAGTGTAAAACACTTCTCTATAAAGTTGTGGTGCTTTCTTCAAATGTGTCCCAAATCCCCTTGTTTTGTGTAAGCGGAAAGTTCAAGTGAAAAAGAAGGAGGAATTAAATGTAAATGGTACCAATAGGCTCCAAAATTTTCTATGTGCATTTTTTTTCTATTCTCCATGGAGCAATGTGTTTCTTCCTCCAGGCAGCGTTTAAACTTAGGCTGCTGTCAGGTTTCCCAGCTCACTATCACGTTTTTTCTCTCTTTACAACTGTTTTGCTTTCTTGTGGTTATCTTTCAGCTTTTTTTAACTGAGTCTTTTTACTTTTCTGTAGGTTTATGCATTTGTGACACTCCCTCAGTTGCAGAGTGAGACCCCCGCTGCGTGAGCATCCCCGGGCATAATACTGTTTCTAGCTGAGATTAAATTTCCCTTCCACCTGTATCTGCTGGATGCAATGGCAGTTGGCAAATACCTCAGGTTTTGACCCATGTTAGCACTTGTATTATTAGCTAAACAAGGATATCAAGCCAATAATACGTGTATAACAAGTTATAGATATGAAAGAGGATGCTCAGCATTTTATATTTCACTTCTTTCAGCATAAGAAGGGCTTCAGGTGAGTTTTAATTTATTATTTATTTACGCACGCAGTGGTCTGGCTGGGCCACTTTTACTCATCTGAAGGATTTCCTTACTCTTTTAAGAAGTCAAGTGTCATTGCATGGGCTCTTTGCAAAGTGGGACCGTTTCTCTCAATATACAGCTGCAATAGGAAACTGTCAATCACTTTTTTGTTTTCATCATCTTATCACCTGATCAGAAAGGAGAAAAAGACAAAGTCTAGCAGCAAGACAGCAAACAGAAGAGGTTTTGGGTTTGGGTTGAACCACGTGACTTAAGATAGGTAGAGATGCTTTTTTGAGGGTTAAATCCCGGTATGCTTTCTCCCTGTAAGTGTAAAGCTGCAGAGTTTGTGTTTCAGGTGGTTGCGAGCAGTTTTGCTGCAGCTGGTTCAATCCAAGCAGCGATCAGCAGAGGGCACTGATCTAACAGCAGTCGGAGTAAACTCCATTGTCATTTTACTTCAGCGCACTCTAAAAGGACCCAAGATTAATCTGTTAATATCCTCGCATTCCTTTTCCCTCCTATATCAGTGTTAATTGCCAAAACAAGTGACAACTTTCTCCAGTATATTATATTGGTACATTATACACTACTGCTGTAGATATGGTTATTTGCAAATTCGCTACAGACTCCTCCACGAACTCGAGAGGTTTTTATGTTGCTTCTGTATGTATGAATACAAATAAATAGAGGCTGCAATTTCATCTATATCAAATTTAATCTGCATGCTATTTAAAGCAGCCTAAATATTAAAAACAGATTATTGGGATATTCCACAGGAATAATTTTATTTATCATGGTTTACTTTCAAATAAACTTGTCTACTTCCTTTGGGTTTATTTTCCTCCAAATGAGGCATTCGGAGGAAATGTTAGGTTTGGGGTTTTTTTTAACCTAATGCATCCACAGCCATATTTAAGAACTGGTTGTCAGCTGAGCTAGAAAAATGCAATCATGACTGAGACATGGCTGAAACGGCGATCATAACCCAGGCTGTGTAAAACACCCCTGTAAACCAAATGAAATGGAAAGTAAAAGGCCAGAAGGGATGTGTGGGGGTGAAGGAGACGGTAAAGAGGGGCACAAGCTCCTGGTTGTGTTTCCCCAGATCCAAGGGCAGAATGAATCTCCTGAGCAAGAGGTAATGGCAGCTGCAGAAGTGATGAAGGCTGGCACGTCTGGAAATTGTTCTGACAGCCAGGGCCCAATAAAATTATAATTTGAGAAATGAACCTGTTCTAAACTTTGAGAGTCAAGCCCTACAGCTTTTACTTGGGCAAGATTTTTGCTAAGATAAATGAAAACAGACTGAAGGACTCTGACAGTAGCCAGTAGGCAAGCCCCTGTCTTGTGTCTGACCAATAACCCTTTGTAGCCCCGACCTGTGTCACAAGATTGGGGTCAATAAATAAATATCAGCTTGGTCGAAGCCTATCTTGAGTGTCACAGCATTATTAAAAGCCTTTCAGGTTGAACAAAGGGCAGTTTTACAAAGTTAGTCTCAGAAGCGTTGGTCTCCTACAAATCATATTTCTATGGCCTTTTATATATTAGTCTTACTAAAAGCATTATAGCAAACATAACTATATCCTGCAGAATTTCCTGAGGTTTGGCTTATTCACTGTTTTTTGGGAGAGTTTTGAATGAAAAAAATACTATATTGATGAAGGTGCAATTCAGGTGTTTACTGAACACTCTGGCCCAAAACAGAAAACGGATCTCAGATTTTTGGTATGAAAACCCAAAGCAAAGCACAAATGAAGAAACTTACACAGGATCACCAAAGACGGTGCTTCTTGCTGTT
Organism: Jacana jacana; assembly: GCA_013400555.1. NCBI lineage: Eukaryota > Metazoa > Chordata > Aves > Charadriiformes > Jacanidae > Jacana > Jacana jacana. The sequence goes on along the minus strand of VZTM01009698.1, from coordinate 34,990 downwards.
TCCCAATCATGGCTGTAGAACAATTAACATGGGAAAATCTCTTGAATGGCTGGAAAGGGGTTACTGTCTGCTCCCCCCTCCTCCCCTCCTCCAAATATGTTAAAAGCAGCATGTTTAGTATCTGTTTGGGGAAAATCCTGTCTAAATACATATTGTATGATTAAGAGTCAGCAAATAATTATCAGTTAAGGACTCGTCTACCTAACTTTGTAGTCAGTTTCAACAGGACACTACCATATTAGTGCTATCTCAACTGAAGACAGACCTACGCTTCATATATTGAAACGGATCTGTCCACTTTATTTTGAAATATAGATGTAGCATATTCCCATTTGATGCATAGTGCATCTTTGTGAGTGCTAACCCCTGTTTTTAAATGCACAGTCACTCCTTCAAATATATTTTAAATGTAGACTAGTTTAAACTTCAGTTTGGGGCCCAGTTCTGCTGGCCTTTTCCTCATTGTGTTCTGCTTTACCCCATCAATATGAAGAAGGCTGGATTCTGTGCTTGATTATATTTTGCATGTGGCTTAGCAGCGCCCATCTGACAGATAAAGCTTATTCATAGCAGTGAGTTAAGCAGAATCTGGCCTCAGTTCAGTCTGGGGTGTAAAATGCCAGGCTTAATCCGTGGTGGCTTTCTGTTTGGTTTGCTTGATTCAGTCTGGTTTAGCAAATGCCTCAAAAGAATTTCATAAGCTGGATTCAGTCATCTCAGCTGAGGTCAGTCGAAGTGGGATGCTTAGAAAAATCTCTGATTTTAATCTGTATTTTAGCTTATTCATGGCAGAAGGATACAGCCCAGATATTCTGCTGTGTACAGCTGCCACTGGGCACTGGTTCTGTCCATGAATCTCTGCCCAGCCCAGGTCCTACTTACGGGAGGATCCAATTTGTGCTCACCCTTCCAAAAGTGTATGCAAGTCATTTCCTGACCTGCATTTACATATTAAATCAATGTGAAAGAAGCAATAACTCCACCTTTTTAATGCTTGAGCAGAAGAAAGAGCGTAGCTACAGCCACACATAGAGTCCTGCAGAAAAGAGACGTGTGGGAGATATTTAGCAGATACGTCAACTACTGTGGATAGAGGAAAAGTTCTGTATGTCTGAGTCCAGCAGCTGCAGGAAATGAAACACCTCACTTCACCCATGATCCAAAGAGGAGAGAAGAACTGGGTGTTTCAGAGGTGGAAGGGCTAGATGGGAGGGAGAGCAAGCCCAAGCGAGTGTTGAAGTGCCCTTCTTCTGTATGCTGTTGGGATCTAAAAGGAAATCTAAAAAGGAAAGAAGAGAAGGAAGAGAGGGAGGAATTAATTTCACTTACATTATACTAAAGACACCAAGCTGGAAAGTCAGATGGAGTTGTTCAAAGAGGTCTTCACTCTGGGGTTACGTTGCCAGGAGCTCAGGGGGAGGAGTATGGCATCAATCATTTGCAGTGACCAGTGCAGAAAATTCACCAAGGTCTTCGTTCTTACTGCACTTGGTTTCCTTGAAAAAATAAGTCAGTTTTCCTCATGAGCCGTACTGCCATTTCCCAGAAAGCAAAGATACAGCTAGGAATAATTGCTTTACCCTTTAGTTTTGAGTGGAGTTTTTTCTTTCCCTATGCCAAACAAATAGAAAAAGCACTTGTACTAGTTTAACATATACTACTATCTAAGAAGAAGAAAAATTCAATAGAGGTGAAGATAGCTTTATTCCTGCCACCAAAGAAAAATATATATTTGATCCAATCTATGCTAAACTTTTCTTTACAGTTCTTGAGAAATACCCCAAAAAATCTATACATCACATTCTCAGCCAGTACTTGATGACATTAGCCTTCAGTTTCTGCCTCTGTTGTCTTGCTAACAACAACAAAAAAGGTAGAGTGTAAGCTTATGTACCAGTAAAGGTAGAGCAGCAGAGTTCCCGTGCTCCTCGTTTTACAATTTGCTTTGACATGAAGTGAGAAATAACTGGGCACAACCTTTACTACAATAATTGGATTTTTGCCATCAGGAAAAGCTTGTTACAATTGTGTCCTCTGAGAAATAATACACTTTTTAGGGTTAGTTTTATAGAATCCATTCTCTGCAACCTTTGAGCGCTCAAATTCCAGCAAGAGGGATGCGATGTACTCAGGCTGGATCCTTCCCCACTGGAGCCAGTCATCTGTCATCATTCTGTCAATAGCGTTGGGTGGCTCACACCACCACAGCCTAAAAATAATTTTGTGATAAACACCTTAAAAACACAGCCTAATTTTAGGGCAGTATTCTTCGTCTTCCTCTTTTAATTTTGCTTTCTTTTTTTTTTTTGTCGTTGTTCTTGCTTCAGGTCGTACAGTTTTGCTGGTGATTTTTCTCACTCTGTGCAACTTCTTAGAAGAAAAATATGAAAATATATATAATTACAAAACCTGTACAGATATTGCACATGAAAACATGTCAGTTGGTTAGCCTGTAAGGGTCAGAGCCTAAGGATGAGCAGGGTTTGTGAGCTTTGTTCTCTCAGTTGTAGAATCTCAAGGGTTTTAAAACCACCTGTGATGCATCCCTCCATCAGAGGCTCCCCCAGTGCAAGAAACGGTGTAGTTATACGCATCTCATTAATCAGGTAAATCATGTCATAGATTTCACTGGTACCACAAAAACTAACTTTACTATAAACAAAGATTATTAGCTGCTCTTTTTTTCAGGGACTATGTTGGCCATTCTCAGTCCTACAGCTGAAGCTGAAATGAAACTATGATTACTGGTCTGATTTGGGGTGGAACAGAGCCAACCTGCTGTGCAGTGAGGTGGGTTCTTGTTTGTCCTCGTTACCAGGGCAACCAGGGTCAGCTGACTTGGTTGTTTACCTCTCACACCTGAGGGGAGCAGCAGACAGGTCAGGTGACCCAAACTGACCAATAGGGTACTCCATCCCATCTGTCATGCTCAGTATAAAAGCTCAGGGAGCAGAGGGCTTAGGTTTCTTCTTCAATGGGTGTATTTCTTCAGTGGATCTCTTTCTTCAATACCTGATGTCAAAAAAGGTACCTGTTGGCTCCCTTGCCTTTGATCAGTGTTCCAGAGTCCGTTTCCAATCCTTCTCTGAGGCCAGTGTGAGACTTCTGCAGTGCTTGCTGCTTGGTGATGTCTTCCTGGGAGCTTAATATGGTTTTACGTATATATTTCCATATAGTATCTCTTTCATTATTTCCTTTTTATTTTATTATGAATATTTCATTGAAGTGGTTTAGCTTTTTCTAAACTCATAAATCTCTTTACCTCTCTTCTTTCTCGCCTTGGAGTGAGAGGTTGGGGAGAGCATCTATCATCTTGTTATTGGCCAACCTGGTCCAAACTGTGACAATTATAAAAAAAAAAAATTGTTGCCTCAGATTTTGGCATGATACAAGTCTATACTGTTACTGAAATTGCTGAATGCACTCCAGAATTGAGTATGGGTGGTAAAACCCCAAATATATTTTAAAAACTACTTTATTAAGATGGACTATCGAAACAACTGGGTTGACTTCAAGACCAGTGCTGTCTGTACCCATGGAGACATAAGCTGCTGTACTATCTATGCAAGAGAATCCATCCATTGAAGACTAGTAATAGAGTACTGGAAGGGTAAAGGCCTAACATGGATCTCCAAAAGAATCAACAGGAACATGGCATGTAAGCTTCACCATTGATGGACTGTTCGTGTCTCCAATGTATACTTCACCATCACCAAGACTAAGTATCTTCTGAAGAATAACTACGTTTGTGAAAACCGTATCCCCCAAATTAAAATGATACGGTGTTGTATTATCATTTATAAATATGTAAAGCGTGAGTGTCAGGAGGACGGAGCCAGGCTCTTCTCAGTAACATCCAGTGATAGGACAAGGGGTAATGGATGCAAGCTGGAACATAGGAGATTGCAGTTAAATAGAGGAAAAAATTCTTCACAGTGAGAGTGACTGAACACTGGCAGGGGCTGCCCAGGGAGGTTGTGGAGTTTCCTTCTCTGGAGACATTCAAAACTCGCCTGGACGTGTTCCTGAGTGATCTGATCTAGGTGTTCCTGCTCTGGCAGGGGGATTGGACTAGATGAGCTTTCAAGGTCCCTTCCAATCCCTGATATTCTGTGATTCTGTGATTCTTGGACTTTTCTAAAAGATCTCTGTAAATTGTCCACTCCAGGGACATCTCTGGATTTTCAAAAACCCACAGCTGTCTAACAGAGTGAATCTGATGGTGCACGTATCACATTCACACCTCTAAACTTTGAAGTCAATAGCAAATAGCTCCCATTGGCATTAATGGGAACAAGATTGGGCTGTGAATTATTAACCACACAGAATAATAGGAACCTGTTTTATTTAAATATAACCAATGTGAGATTGGAAGCGTGAGGCAGTAGTAACGAGCCATTTTGAGTAGAAGGAGATGCATGTTAAGTTAAAGAGCCTTGTACTCAAAATCAATTTGAATTTACTTCAGACTTTGCATAACCTTCTCTTCAGTGCTATACAAATGTCTTGATAGACTCATTAAAATCTGGAAAATGGAAGAGAAAATCATAAGATCAGAGACTCCTGGAAGAGCTGAAATAAAAATCTATAGCTGAAGTGTGAAGTTAGAGTAGATCAGCGAGAATTTTACGTTTCAATTTCTTTCACTTTGTGGGTTTATCACATACTGACTGTTACTTCAGCGTTTCATTACAATCTATTTATTCAGATTTCTTTTTGCAGGGTCTTCCCTCTGCCATTCTACTTGTATTGCTCATGGTGAAGACCCCTATGATGTCTTTGACAGGAGGCCCAACATAAGTACGTCTGTGGGGAGTAATGATCCTTGCATGCTTGGAGTCTGAAAAGGGAGAGTGCTCTGTTTTGGAGAAATCCCTTAAGATCTAAAGGGCCATCTCCCCCTTCTAGACATAAATTGCAAATGCAATTTTCCTTGTTTCAGAGGATGTTTCAGAATGCTCTTCTGACCTGCTGCTAAGCACCGTGTCTCTTGAATGCCTACTGCATCTACCTGTTCTTGTTTACCTCCAAATGGACAACTGGCAGTATTTTATTTACTGCTACACAACTAAGCCAAAATTGTTTACTCATATATGCTATTCCACTGAGTTAAAACTTGGCTCTTACCCCTAGGGATACCTTGAAATGTGACTTTTATTCTGATGAAAGATTTTTTTGGTTGAAACTCCTATTTACACCCCCAATTTGATAGAGAAAAATTGAGGTTTTCCTTATCATGATTGTACAGTATGAAACAAATTGCTTCAGATTATGACTCCCTCCACTTTAAATTGTTCTGTTGTTTAGACTAGAGCTGGCTGACACTTTCTTCATTTATCTTTCACAGACTAATGCTGCAGTGGACGTATTCGAGGCATTAGGCTGGGGCTGATTTGTCAACCTTGACCTTCTGCCACATTAGCTCATTGCAAACCTGACACTCCTTCATTTCTCAGCTGTAGATTTTTTTTTTTCTTCTGAGCTCTCTGAGCATAGATTAGCCCCCACTGCTTATGTGAAAGATATATGGACACGTATCAGAACTTGACAATGTTTTCTTTTTCACATTGGATCCCTATTCACCAGCTTGCGCTCTATATTAGAAACACATCTCATCATTTGCCACTTGCAACAAAATTTAATAGCTATTTGTCTTAATTCTGATTTATTTTATAGACTTTGTCTGGCTTAATAACAACTTTTACACAATGAATCAGGCTATGCTTGAAATTAGCCATTGGAATTAGCAGTGAGTTCTTGCCACTTTATGATCAGAACTAGTCTGTGTTGGATATATTGGTGGTTTCTTTTAAAAATCGGCTTTGGTCAACTTTAAACTTTTTTTATATATAAGTATGTATAAAAGCTTCATATTAGGAAAGGTTTGCAGTTATTGGAGCTGAAATCTGAGGAACCAGGCTTGCAAGTCTGCAGCTAATACAAGCGTATAAGTCCTTCCATGAGAGTTGGAAGTTGATCCTGTGTTCACTTTAAATTGCATAAAGCTTAACACTGTTTCAAAGCCACCTGGAAAGGCAGCCAGCGTGGACTCATCACCTTTTCTGTTTCACCAGGAAGCTGGCATTGCTTTTTTTACTATTTCTCACAGACTTTGCACATTCAGTGTTGGACCTTATTTGGGTACTAATCAGAATGAATACCAATGGGAAGTTCCCACAGCAGTTATCCCTTTTAAAGGATTCAGGTCTGATTCCCACTAAAAGTTGCCTCCAGTTTCCTTGTGGGTAGGAACCCATGGGAAAAAACCACTATTGCTGACACAAACGAAATCCACAGTGACACTCCTCACAGTTAGGGACAGTGGTCTCCCAGATAATTTGCATATCTCGATGGAAGTCACAACCCTTCAAAAATACTACTACTCGAAAAGAAGGTCTCAGATTGTGCAAAGCCAATGCAATTGGGAATCAGCTGCTGAGGGAACATGAAGACAAAGGTGCTGATTGCAAGTGGTAGGAGAAATGAGACTAACCTCATCCCATCAGGGAGATTTACTCGCGGTGTTGGCTCAGCTGCTGTTTGAAGAGGAACTCTTGGAGGAGAGGGAGATCTGTGACACCCTTAGCTCATTGCTGAACCCACTTGCAGCTGCTCAGCTGCCAGATGCGCTGGGTTTAATGGGTAAATCACAGCTGCATCACTGAAAGTACAGTTCATAAAACTCCAATCTATGCCATTAAATGCTGATGCCTCGTTTTCAGTTCACAGATTGTTTCTTTTCAGTTCTTTTGAATTTTTTGCTTAATTCTGTTCTTTCTGGGCTTTTTCTTTGTCCTGTGTTTGTAGAGATCTTTGTGAGCCAGTGGACTTATGCGTGGTTATTCAAGTAGAGCTCAATAAAGTAGTTGAAGTAATGCAGTCTTTAACTGAATAACACTCCCACTGAAGTCAATGGGAATTTAATATGTTTAAATACCACAGAATATAGTCCTAAATTTAGTTGAGTTGAGCATCATGAGAAGCTTAAATCAGCCATGTAGGTCTTAAGAAGCCTTTTTTCTGCCCCCCACCCCGGGATAAGCATTGTGTTTCATATTGTGATAGACATTCAAAACAAAAATAAGGGTCACTTCCTTTAGTTTGGACATCTCTTTCATAGATTATTTACCTCTATGGTGCTTCATCTCACCGTGTAGGCTGATCTGACAAAGCATAACAAGATGTAATTATTCACTGACTAAAAGTTACAAAAATAGAATAATCTGCCTTTGACGAAACACTTTAAATTTTAAAATTCTTTTAATAACACTCTTGACCTACCCTGTCTTGCAAACTCCTAGACTTCTGTAAGCAAATGCGGTGAAATGAACTACAACTGTTCCACAAATGTGGGGATTTCAATAGCATTATCCAATACCCAGGTTACAGTCGTTGATTTTCCTTTTCTTGAGTGGCAGTGACTAGTGTTATTTGCTTCATAGTCTGTGGGGGAAAAGTAAAACTATAAGATAATGAAATTTTGTTGGAGTAACTGTGAATAACTGTGAAGCCAGGAATAAATCTCAGATTGGAGCCTTGTGCTTGGCAGAGCGGTTGAGCAATAAGCTGGAACAAGGACTTACCAATGCTACTTTTAGGGCAGCCTCTTGTAATTATATTAAGATTCTTGTTTATGAACAGAGAGTTAACGTTTTTTTGACTGTTTGGGTTATTGCTATTCTTAGGAATTGCTAGATGCCATATAAAACCCATCAACATCTTGACGTCTCGTTCAGAGAAAGAAGAAAGGATTCTGTCCTTGGCGTATCACAAAAAATAAAGGTCAGTAAGGTGATCAGGAAAGATTTGAGTGAGAATCAGGAAACAACTGGCAGTTTACAACTGCCTAGGATCAGACTGACTTTCAGATGGCACAGGGCCTGGGCATGTCCAGAAGATGAGTTTCTCATGACTCTGCAATTACCGTGAGGACAAAATGTCGATCTTTATCAAGCCTTGAGCTATCTCCATAATCTCTTTCCCTGACTGCCAAGCTCTCTGAGCAAATCCTACAGCTAAGGGACAGAAAAATCGTGTTTACAAACTTGTTTGGAGAAGGATCTTTCTTGCCCAGTGCTGCAAGCTGTGGAGGAGGTCACGCTCACCAACTTTTTGCTGTGCATGGAGACCAGACTTCATTGTCCTGCTGGAGCAGGAGAAAGCTGTGATTATTTGATAGCCACTTGTTTACACATGGTGGGAAGTGAGAATTATAATTCCCCTCAAGAGCACTTCACATCCTATTTTATTTTTTTTTCCAGCTCCAAATTACATAACATATTAATTTTTATTGCCATTTTATTCCATGTAAGACATAGATGAGGCCACATGACGTTCTACTCATCTCGTGCTACAGTAGCTGTAATTTACATCAAGAGTTGCAAATTGCCAGACAACTGGAAATAGCATGAAGTAAATGCTTCCTAAAATGCCTTAATATGAGAGCTAATAGCTGTAATGTTTGTTTCGTCTAACTCAGTTCAGTCTAAACTGATAGTTAATTGGATTGTCATATGTAATGTGGGTAAGTATTCAAACATGTCTAAACTTCATGAAACCTCCTGTACAGAGAGAAAGACAATATTAGAGCAAAAGCAAAGCCAAACTTTTAAGCCTGTTTCCACAGCAAGCTCAAAAAGCACTTTTGCTGATCGGCATGAAACCTGTGCATTGGTAAACAAAACCAGTTTAAATGCCATTATTCTTTTTGTCAATGTGCAGGTGAATTCTGGTACTAGTGGAAAACCTAAAACTATTAAGTTTACTTAATAAAACCTATTAAAATGGGTGGCGTGAAACTGAATTATTTCAACTGGAATATATACACCGGGGAAAAGCAAGATCTTGAATATTCACATTACAGCTCATTGAAAAGGCAATGGGCTATGCAACAAGATTGACAACAAAGGGAAAAATGATGAGGAAAATTGCTTTACTTATCTGCTAGAGTGCTCTTGACTGCCAACTGTAATTTTATGGTTCATTATATAAAAAAATACCATTAATGTTAGTACTTGTGTATCATAATCATGCGAAGAAGGGAAAAAGTTCATTGAAATGTGCTCCATTTTTAATCAAGACACTATAATTGTGTGTTTTTCAGGCATCATCAATTTCCATCAATTTTACTGCTGCAAAAATAATGTGCTGCTATAGTTCTTCCAAAGGTCAATTCCTGCATGAGGTACATCGACTGCAGGGATGTAAACTGTAAATAAACAGCAGCATAATTTATCTTCTCTGATATTACTTGATTCATCATGAGCTTTAAGTTGATAAGTGAAGAAAACGGAATTGCTGGTTTTAAATTCCGTGGTGCATCAGATAACACAGAAATTACAGAAAACTTTGGTTATATAAATGTTGTTATATAAAATGTCAGGCAACAGCCAATATTAGCATTGCAGAGCCAATATTACAGCGCAAATGTATCTGTCAACCTATCTGTGTGCCTTCAGTAGTCTTGAAAAATCACAGAACAGATAAAATTGTCTGAAACAATGGCAGGCTCCGCATTGCGATGTGTTGCCTTCCTTGTGGATTAACCATCTCAGAATAGCTTTGGCCACTGGAAAATTTGGGTTCTTAGTAACATCACTGTTCTCCCTTAGCTACCAACCCGAACACCCCTCTGATTATTTTTTTTTAAAGGAGACACAGGGAAATTCAGTGACACTAAATTAGAATATGCAGAAATTTTTGTGCAGAACAAGTTTTCTGAATCAATCTTTGTGTCATTCCAGTTTAGTGACAGGAAACAATTCTCCAGGAAGGCCTCACCTCAGTCCCAGTGCAACCCCAGAGTGGAGGAGAGTCCCTAGTCCAAGGACTTTCTTCTTAACAAAACAGATATGATTCCCAGATGATATTTTCCTAGCTAGGGGATGCTCAGACTTACTTTATTCCACGACTCCATGATTGAGAATGACCTTGATCAATAACTGCTCTTTTCTCCTGGGATGTGCTCTGAGTTTTGAAGCCTGGGTATATTAAATGGTGTTTAGAACTCGCAACTGGCCAGCAAAGTGCAAAGAATTCATGATAGATATTTTACTGAGGTTTTTCAAGGCTGTTTTTCATCTGCTGATTCAGCTGTACTTCGTGGCCAAATTCTGTTGTATCTGATCTTATACCCTGTTGAAGACATCTCATTCTTACAGAACTACCACCAGCATTTCTTTTCATGCTAACTCTTGTAATCTCATTCTAGGTTTCTTGCACAGCACAATAGGTGCCTGTGACTGAGGACTCAGTGCTGCCCTTCCACCTTCTCAGAGAATCCCAGAGACACCAAGTCCCTGCTGTCCTTGTCAAGCTGCCTGGGGACAACCCCCCCCCCCCCCTCCCCCCGAGCTGGTAACAGCACCAGAGCCCCCTGAGCAAAGTAAGGAAAGCAGCTTTATTTTCTGTTAGCCTTATAGATTACTTCAGTCACAACTTTTGTTGCCTCACATGAAAGGGGCAGTAGTACACACCACTGCCAGAAAGGAATGTATTTCCTGTCCATTCTTCACCTTTTAAAAGATCCCTCTCCTTAAATAAAGCAAGAAAATTCAGATACACTAGAGATGGCTTCTGTTGGGCAGCTGATATTGGGGCAAACAGATCATAAAAACAGCATTACCTGGATGATATATTTGTGTAGTATTTCATCTGTACTAGTGTAATACACTATCAGACTTGTGTTGCTTTGATGATGTATTATTTGATAAAATAAGGTCAGCTGTCAAAAACCCATTCCAGTGTCTGAGGCACTCAGAGTTTTGTTGGGGGAAAAGAAAAAGTGAAGTTCATTTTATTTCTGAAGAGCGCATTCTTCAAGAGAGGGATGGGAAGAATGATGCTGAGAGGCTTTACTGAGGCTGACAAACCCTCCAGAGATCCCATCATGTAGCTAAAGGCATAGGGCCCAGGGAACAAAGTCTGATGTTTGCTGCCAACTGGAACCCCTCCTGCAGCTCAGCAACAGGCCCAAAATAACCCAAATAATACACGTCTTTTTGCCTATTTTCAGGTAAATGTCACTGAACACCTAACACCTTTGAAGTGGTGCCATCCCACAGCAGATGCTGAGTGGCAAGGTAGTAAGTGGTGGAGAAAACTCTTCCTTCTTCTGCCCCTAGTAGAAGTGTGTGTCTGGGAAAAGGCTTCCCAAATCTCACTGTAAAAACATGGCATTACACATAGTGTATGATTAGTCTTTCATGCTTTCCTTGTTATAAATATGTAACACATGCTACAGTGCAGAATGTGATAATATATTCTAACGTGATCTTTAATGCTGATATTTAAAAACCTGTTCCTGAATATGCACAGTCTAAATTTCTCATGAATGTACATCTACCATTTTTCCTGTTTTAAAGCATGAAACCTTTTAACAAGAAGTAGGCTTTATATCAATCCGTTTTTACCCCTGTCTTCAGCTGATCTATCTGCAGCTAAATATTTTCTTCATCTTCCACAGGAAAAAAATGAATTATTCTAAAGCAATGTGTGCTGTAATGTATGTGTGTGTGTTTGTTAGTAAGTCAAAATACAAACACTGGGAGAAGATATTCTCATTTGTTTTCCATTCCAGTTTTTAAGTGATATGTTAGGAAGCAATCATAATAAAGAGGAGCTGAAGAAATTATTTCTCAGTTAGACAGCAGCCTGCTGTTATCTCTAATCTAAGAGGCACTGGATAGAGGTCATCTTCTGATCAATGAGGTGAATTTCATTTTATGATGCTGAAAACAGACAGAGAATGGTACAATCAAGTGCTTTCAAAGAGAGAGAAGCAGCACTAGGAGAGTGATGGAAGAACCGTAACAAAAATAAACAGATTTATTGCTATACGTCGCCTGTTTTACAAGGACTCTGTAGTGCAGAAAGAGGATGTTACTCTACTTTAGCCCCCCAGATATACAGAGTATTGCCAAGATTTATAAGCACTTTACCTGCCCAGGATGGTCCTCTGGACAAATGGGGTTAACATGGTGCACTGCTGCATTCAAAGATTATCTCTCATAAAGGATAAGCACTTTGGTTTCCAAGCTGAACACTTAGGCATGTAATGTAATGTGACTTTTGGGAATCCCTAAGCACAAAGAGCCAGGGCAGCTTTTCTCTTTCATGATGTCCAGAAACTCCAAGAGAACCGAGTGTCTCCCATGTGGAAAGACTCCAAGGTGTTGGCGCTGTTTGCCCGTATTTTGCTTTTCAAGTGGAATTTGACTTGGCAAGGTTTTGCTCTCAGCGCGGTCTGATAGGACTTTGGGTCATGGAACAATATGGATTGCCAGGGCTCATTAAAATGTTTGCTACTGAAGTTTTGTTGTTAGTTTGGAGTATCAAGCATGGTCGTGTTCTCGTGGTAATGGAGCAATTACGGGGTGCATATCCTGTGCCATAGGTGAACCTTAAACAGTGTCTACTCTTCCACTCAAGACCTGGGGAAGGGAACAGAGCATTCCTTGTGTTTCGAAGAGCTGGGTTACAAATCCCTGCCCACCAGGAACTTAAAAATACTTTTTGAAAAAATACTGAATGTCACAACAGAAGCAATTGTCTGTTTGAAATTATTTGGCATGTAGCAATCTGAATAATTTTCACAAGAAGAAGCAAGATATCCAACCTTGATAAAAGCCCGTAGATGAGTAAGAGGAAAAGGTTGCTAAAATACAGAAAAGGAAAAAGGAGATTTGTGAAAGGTACGTACCAGAAAATGGGCAGCTGTGTACCTGTTACGTGTCTGTCAGTGGGACATTCTGAGTGTCTGACTTAGTATTTGATTTGTTGATTGGAAATGAAAGTTAGGACTGAAAATATTCCTTGGTTAAGGTTTGAAGAGTGACATTAGACCTATACTTGTATCCCATGGAACTGTGGATGGAAAAGTGCTGCTCAGTCAGTGGCAGCAATGAGCGAATGGTCACGTATATTCACAAATCAGATACCAATGGAATGAAAATGCAAGAAGAGGAACCTGAAATAACTGAGCAGCAGCGTGCAAAAGAACCCAGAATTTTAATTGATCTGTTGCCGTTATGTCTACTGGAGGGTGCACAAAGGTGACCTCTTCTGCTAGGAATGAAATATAGAAACAACTTTTTATGTTTTTGTATGCCTCATCCAAAAATACAACCTTCTACCTACGTGTATTTAAAATGACAATGTTTGTCCCAAGCAGCAGAGCTTATTTTTAATCAGATCATATAGCAAAGGTGTTTTTTTTCAAACCTTGCAAACTATCTGCACCATCAACAGAAAGCTAAAGAGAACCCTTTCTGTCAGTGTGGATTAATCTGGAATTCCCTGGCATCTTCAGAAGACCCTTGTGCATCAAAACACTAGTTTGCATCAAAAGTTTGAGCAGTGATTCAAAGTATTCTGGAGTTCAGAAAACTACAAGAGTGAATGAACTAAAATGCCTCCAATTTCTATGGCTTGCAAACTTCAAAAACTGTAATTGTGCTGGAATTCTTTGATCTCAATATTACTCCTCTGTTGCCTTTGAAGTCAGAAGCATGGGGCTATTGCAGTGGGATCCTCGGGTGTCAAGTGTTAATTCCTTACAGCCACATTTGAGGTACATCGTACGAGCTATTGACCACTAGATGCTAAAGAACGTAACCATATGTAGAGAGTGTTTTCTTATTAAAGAAAGTTTCACACATCAGTCATTCTCATGCAGATTGTTTTCTTGCCAGCCAAGAGGTCACTGCAGGTGACAGGACCCCTGGAAGACGTTTTCTAGAAGACATGAGCAATTATGTATTTTTATAATCAACATTTGCAGCTGGGCAGGAGTTAACGATGCCAGAAGGTACAGACTAAACTGCAGCTTATGCTGGTTTTGGTGCTTGGGAGGGAGCCCTGGAAGGGGGAGGTTGGTGAGGGGCTAGGCTGGAGTGCGGGGAATCTCTGCCAGCCATCTCTGAGATGGGAACTTAACACTGTAAATTGGTCCCAGCGTCTGCCTGCACCCAGCAGAAGTGGGAAAGAAAAATGGAAAGCGCTGCATTTATATGACTTGTAAAATATTCATTTATGTGCTGCACTTGCGGAGAATCGATCTCTGGAGAGCGTGAGGTTTCTCCATCTCAGTCAAATTAGATTAGAGGTAAGAGCTGAGTGGGATAAAATGTCATGGGGATGGGGTGAAAAGGTGCAGGTGTGTGCTCGCCTCAGACCCCCTGATCAGGGTCCTTAGCAGAGCCTGAGGCTGCACCGGGACCAAGACATGAGCTTGCCCCTGAGGAAGCGTCTCTGGGTTTTGATTCCCCTGGGTGGCAAATTGTTGAAATCTTTTTGTAGATTTGGTAGATTTCAGTGTGTTTTTTTACTGGTCAAATTATAGCAGGGGTAAATAAGGCCAGCGCTGAGGGAGGCAATGGTCTATTCCTTTTATTTAGGGTATTACTTTCAGTGTATGCTGAAGGAGAATGCAGCAATTGGCACACCAATGGGCACAGGAGGATGTATGCGTTGCTCCTCCACGGATGTGCCTAAGCGGTGCCCATCTGAAGGTCAGTAAGTTTTTCATGGTATACCAGAGGTGGTTTGTCTGCAATTTGATTTATTTCTCCATGTGACCACCCAGCCAGGTCTGTGCATGAGGTGTGAGACATTGTGTGAGACATTCAGGGCTGGGTTAGCCCACAGCTGCAGCGAAACCAATCACACCGACACAGTGGGTTTTTTTTTTTCCCCCAGTTAAAATGCCCTTTGATGATTTAAAGTGAGATGCACTATTATGAATGGGATTCCTTCTGTCTTTTTCTGATGTTGAATTTCTAACAACAGACTTTTACGTAGTTAAACTGAGAAATATCTTCTGTGATGTTTTCAGCTACTTCTGACAATAATGTCTTTACCCAAGGAGCAAAGTATTCATGATGATGTCAATAAAGACAGCAGCTTTGACAGCAGTTTTATATATCAGCATAGATGTAGAGTGCTGAATATTACCTGTATTATCAATTGGCTAACACTTTCCACAAGAAAGATGTCTCTTTAGAAAGCTCTGCCTTTTATGAGTGTCATCAACGTCTGTCAGGCTTGACACGGCTGGGTTTGACTGAGTGTGAGAGGCTTGTTGTTGTTTAAATTTGTGATAAAATAAGTGAGCATTTTCTGAGAAGCGGATGTTGAAAAATGTGTTGTGCTGAAATACAAACTGCTTCATTCCCCCGTTTTTTTGTGGAAGCTCTGAGATCTGTGGCGGAAAAGACTTAAGTAATAGAGTGATTTGCCATGCTTTTGGTATTAAAACAGCAAAGGCACAGTTCATGCAGAGGCAGAGACTTACTACAGCTCTAAATACATTCCCCTTTAAAAGCTCTGGGGTTTAAAAGCTTTTTGCAGAGTCTCCACTGGCTTTTGGATGACCCGAGGGCAGAGGAGGAAGAGCAGCGAGGGCAGGGAGTGCAGGCAGGCAGCTGTGAGCACCTATAGCCGTGGAATATCACACCAGTAAGAAACAACTTATTTGCAAGTATGAAGAATATTTGGTTTTCCACATTCTGAAAAAAAAAAAAAAAGGATTCTCTCTATTTCTGCTTTAGCACAAACCAGTGTGGATTCACACTTCATTGTTTATTTTATTTATACATTATTTATTATTTCAGGCACAGTCTCTCGATGGATGCAGAAAGAAGGCAGGTTTACTGACAAAATTCCACCATTTCAACTTTGTCAGTGTGTGTTGGTGAGCACTGTGTAAAAACAGGACATAACAGACGTCCCAGCTCACCACCAGGTTGTGTCTGCAACTGATGGTTGCTCTTGAGGAGCAAGGAGACACCAGTTGTGCTTGTAACAGATGCCACGAGGTGTTTCCAAAACGATCACTGCCCTGAGTGCCAGCTTGTGGGGGCTGATATGAATATCAGCTGTGCTGATAGGAAGCATGGTTCCCAGCTGCAAGCCCTGGGGCAGCTCGTGGAGGTGTGCAGCGTGGTTTCTGAGCACACTCCATCACCCACCTTCTTTCCTGGCTGTAAACCTCAGGGCACAGAGACCAGCCAGTGTTGCCGTCACTGGCATGAGTCCCCTCCTCTCATATCGACACTTGGACCTGAAACACAACTGGAGATGGGTGAGGAGCTGCTTTCCTTATGGGCAGCCTCTTTCTGAATATTTATGTCTGAGATATGAATCACGCTTCGCACATCACTCAGTGTAATAGGCTCCCGTAATTAAATGAGAGCTTTATTGAATAAATTACCACAGTGGTAATTATATGTGTAATACTCTTGCTGTATCTCCGGCAATTCCTTTGACTTTATTGCAGATAAAGCAATGACCTTGTCTATTTTCATAATGCTTGATAATTTAAGACCAAAGAAGTGATAATTTTGAGTTGTCCGAGAAGTCTTTAGAAATGTTACTAGTAATGGTACAAGTTCAATATTGAGATAATATTATTCCTAATACTTTTTGCACTACTACCCCTGTTACCACTGGAAGCACTAACTTACCTGCATGATCATCAGAGCTTGCTACGTGCAGCAAACACTATTAATATAGTGGGAAAACATTGATTTAGTCTGTAATATCCCCAAATTGATTTTTCCTCGATGGAGTGGAGAGCCAAAATTAACTGCATCCAATCAGCCAGGACCTTTATGTAAATTAATGCAGAATGAGAATAGTGGAGTATGGCTTGATGACATTGGTCTTATTTTTTGTATATTAGTCAATACTTGCTAACTTTACAAATTTCCTGTGGCTTAGTTGTTTATGTATGCACACAAGTACAAACTCACCCATTGGATACTTAAATTAAATTCCAGTGAGGTTTTATTTTTATTTACTGCTTTCTCCAATATATGCATATCTTTCAAATCTCTACAGAGCTGCATCGATTCCTGTAGTATCATCTCCTAGTTTATTGAGTACAAGTGGTGACTAATTGTCCCTAGATACTTGAGAAAGACCTAAAAGACACAAGAATGTAGTTTTAAATAGGCTACAACTTTATTAAGCTACTGCCACATTTGGGAAATTATTTGAGATGGTTGGGAAATTTTTGACAATTTTTTTCCCCCCACTGGAAAAATTGCTGATTTGCTAAAATCAAATCTGTTTGCTAAGCAGAATTTGATTCAACATATCCAATTAAGAAGAAAAAGAAGCCAGTGCAATAGCGAGTTGACACTGTTAACCGAAGATTGTGCTTTTTCTCGTGATGGCATTTTTTCAAAATTTTAATGAACTTCTACTTAAAAAAAAAGTGGAAACCAATTAATTTGCCTAAAAAAAAAAAAAGGCCGGGGGATGTGTTGGTGGGTGGAAATGTGAGATCACAGATTTACACCCTGTCTCGTACGCAACTTCTCCGCAAACTGCTGAAAACCTGTGGGAGACGGAAACACAATCCATGATCAGCGGGGAACTTCCTTGCTGTGCTGCCACACTGCTGATACCCTCCCAACCTCTACGTATAGAAAACTTGGGGAATTGGGTGAAAGAAATCAGCATCTCATTGTAGATGGTGTTAGCAGCCTGTTTTCTTCCTTCTTGGTGTCTTGTGGTTGGTGTCTTCTGCTTTTCTGGGAGCAGCTGGTTTCTGTCACCCTGTGCCAGAGTCAAGCTTGGGCTTCTACTCGTCTTTCAGATCCTCAACAGCATAGCCCAGCCCAGCCCATCCCCTCCCAGCCCAGCTCTGCTGGGATCTTCCTGAGCAGCTCCTATCCTATGCCTCTATCCTACTGAACGTCACGTTTTCGTGATAAACTGATACCGATCCATTTCAAATAATGACTTTGCTTGACATTGCATTACAGGCATATCAGAATCCTGTCAGGTCAGTCTGAAAACACAGTCTGGTTCAGAGAAAACACTTCATTTTAACTAAACATTTTCTTTTATTTTAAGTAAAATCTGCAACTATCTTCAATGAATAACATTTTCAAATATGAATTTGCACTTGCACTCAGTGGGGTGCAGGAAGGATAGCGAGGCTTTCTACCATGCTTTGAAAAGCCATAGTAAAAGAAAAATAACCTAATAGCAGCTTTCTATGAAAATTCACAGTATTTCTCTGTTCAATGGTGTGTGAAAATACATGTGCTTTGTATGAATACTGAAATGAAGAAATAATTTATCAAGCAAATATATAGGTACTTCTTCAAGAATTTCTATTGCTTTGGAAACATTATTCTTTTTTTGATGCAGCTTTACTGATCTGCTGTCTGATGGATAGATCTGAGATGGGAGAGGAAATACTTTCCTTCATTTTACGATGAAGAAAAGGGAAGAAAGAAAAACTGAGCATTAAGATGCCAACATGTGTTTCATCTACTTCAGTTCTGCCTGAGAGACCCAGATTCAGCAGAGCAGTTTCACCTTCGCAGAAGTTATTGCTTTACCTCCTCTGCTGCTTCTCACAAGTTTCCCTGTTTTTTTTTTCCTTAGTTTCTTTGTATTTTGCTTGTAGAGCATCTGCTCTCTAGGGTTATACAGGAGTCAATGCCATCAAGTACTGAAGAGCCCTAGGTCTCCCAGACTAAGGGGAATATTTTTAAGGGGATATTCTGTAAATGCAATTAAATGTTTTCATACCTTTATAGAACCTAGAGGTGCCTAAAAACCTTGTAAAAATCTACAGCTGGACGTTTATTGATAAACAAGATGAATAGGTCTTGTCATGGAAGATTTTGCCCCAGTGACTCTCTAACCCTGTCTTTTTCTGGAAGGAGTGGACATCCAGGTCTGTTGGCGTCCCATGGGTGGCTGGATTGTGCTGGCCTCTGCCACTGGCTACTGGGCTCACACAACTGGGAAGAAACACAGGGTTCAGAAGTAAAAGACATTTTTATAGCTGTAGGTATAAGCTTCACACACCTTAACAGTTCTCTACCCCCAGGCAGGATCAGCCACATTTGTGACATTTTTGATGGCTGTTTGTCCAACCTTCTCTTAAATGCTAGTGATGGAGATGCCATGGTTTGGCCAATTTAAGCCTCCCTGACAATAGTTGTTGCCTAACTCTTAATGGCAAGGAGAAGGAGTAACATCAAAGTTACTGCAACAGGAATATCCTGATTTTTCTGGAGCAGAGATGACTCAGCCATTTCCAGAAGTTGCATTTGGTACGTGCATAAGGTACAACAGAATTATTGTGACATTTGTGACAGTGCTATTAAATTTCTCAGTATCACCATAATGTTAATAATAGACTGAGTGATCTGAGCTACTGTTTTTCCTTTTACATTGTCGTGGTACTCCACAGGAAAATCACCTAAGAATTTTGTGACTATAATTATTTTAAAGTCTGTATTGTCAACACAGAGACTGCATTTCAGTTAGACTGAGTGTTAGCTGTAGGAAGGAGATGGATGGATGGATGGATGGATGGATGGATAGCAGGCAAGAGACTCACAGTTTAGGAAAAAGACATGATTATTCATTTTTCTTTAACAAAAACTAAGAATCATAGTAGTTTTTAGTATTGACAAAATGCTGCCTAAGCTGGTCTTTTAGGAAAAATAAAATGCAATGTCTGTGGGGAGTTATTTTATGTTGAACTCTGTGGTCAGACAATATCTTTGACCCAACAGATGGAAAGGTCACAGTCAAAATACAAAGTAGCTACTATTTTTAAAAGCAGATATAAAAGACATTTAGCTCAGCAAAATATTATTTCTAAGCTTTAAACACTGAAAAGAAATCCAAGAGTTTCCTGTAGCCTCCTTGTAGTTGATAATGTTAAACACCTTTCTTCTCATGCAAATAACATGGGTATTTTTAGTAAACACTACATGGCGTGGTATTTCTGATGCTTACTCAACTTTTGTAAATGCTTTTTCTAAAACAGAAAATATACCATCAGCTGGCTTTTGGGATGCTGTGGGTCATATTCAGTATCACAGCCTCTTGGTTTTCTAGGGCTGGACACACGACCCTTTCTGGGCGCTCTTCTGCAGCCCGTGGAGATCCTCCCTGGTGTGGTTGTCACTTGAGCATCCTCTCAACAGCCTGTTTTTAAATCCCACCATGCAGCTGGGACCTGTGCAGCCTGACATTTAGATGAAGGCGATGGGGGAACCTCTTAGCTCCTCCAGCCAGTGCCAAAACCCATCTGCCAAGCTTCATGCCAAGCACATGCCTTGCACGTGCATCCAAATGTCATGCTCGGACAGAGCTTTCTGCAAAGACTATTCCTCACGTTTTTGGAGCAGTTGTTGGATCGACAATACACAAACAGAACTTGACACAAGGCAATAAAGAAATATTAGACTGAATGTGGCAAGACAGTGCTGTGGCTGCCTCTAATAAACACAAGCACAGCAGTTGTTATCCTGGGCAAGTGCCTCTAATGAATGGGATTCTCCTGAATGGTGAACAAGGAGGGAACACCCAAACCTGCACACCCTTCTGTCATCTCTGCTCACGGCCTTCCTTATATTTAAAGCACAGCAGAGCAGATATTCATGACTGCAAGATCATTATGGAAATGAGGACAACTGTCCCTTTGACCATGGGGAATGTGTGCCAGCAGCTCTTAATTGGAGCTATGGCTCCTGAGGGTAAAGGGAAGGGATGCTTAAAAGCGGACTTTTACCCGGGCAGAGGAAAAGTTGGTGTGGCCTCTAAATTGTGGTGGGCACAACCCTTCCAGGAATTTCAGTCTGTAACAGAAGCCTGGGAGAATACCTGGGAATATCCCACCTTGGCAGGGTGGCGAGTACAAAACATCTGCTTTGCTACTGAGACTCTAATGTTTTTAATTCAATTAGTGCACTCAACCAGCTGTTTGCTTTGTGGGGACTATTGAACAGTGCTCTGTCCCCAATATTATTCTTATTTCTCTGAGAGGTGTTAATAGAAGGGACAGTGCTGCTGTCTAAACACAGAGGTTCTCTTTATCTGAATCCCCCTGCCCAATTACTGAAGTTTGTGAAAAGCTATCAGCATGAGACAGATATCAGAGTAGCAGAGGTATTTTGCCTTGATTGAGTTTCTACTTGTACATTTCCCAAAGCAAATAAAACCAGATTAAAATTGAATTAAGGGGGTTCACATGGTAGTTTGTATTGCTTACTTCAACAGGTATAAAAAATCACCTAATTAGTTAAAGCCATACATACGTATGTCAATTCAAAACTTGGTTACATATAAAACCAGCAGCGTATCGGTGTCATATGAGTTGTGGGTTTCTGAATGTTATCAAACCTATTGACCAAATTTGTTTGTATCTGTGGTTTTTGAAAAAAATCTTCCTTGCCCACAGTTTTTTTTTGGGAGGATAAGGAAAGAAAACCTTTTGGATGATTCAACGGGCACCCATCAACTGAGACATCCCAAGACACTTTTAAAATATTTAACTTTTTTGGCCTAATTTTACAGTTGGACTCTTCAGAGGCATCTACACAAAGCAGGTTACCAGCTCCCACTGCATTTCAGTACAAGGTGGCTGCTAAAGCCTATGGGAACCTCAGACTTCTGGCAGTATTAGGAAAACAATTACATTACATTAATTTTCGGCTTAAGAAGCAAGCATGGGAAATACCCACTTAGTTACAGGATTTGGATAGTCTCACTGTGATTATAGGATCGTTTTGTTTTCCTTACCTTCTTGGCAGTTCTAGCAGTTACCAAATGTACACATCAGGAAAAACCAACGCCCACCCCCCCAAAAGAATGAATGCCAGGAGCGTGGTGTGAAATACGGGGAGAAAACAAGGATGGGGTTTAGGGCCACAGGAGTTCCTCAGCCCTACAGCTCTCCAGGTGGTGGTAAGTGAAAATGAGATTTCTCTCTCCCAGTTTTCCACAGAGTATCCAGCTGGAATTCTGTTGTACATTAACACACCACAGCTGAAGAAGAAATTTCAGGGAATCATCAGCTTCTTAAGTATTTCCCTCTGCTTGACTGCAAAGCCCCCAGATCTGAATTACTCCCTATGTCGGTAAAAATGCTAAGCCATCTCCCATTTAAATATTTTAGGTTAAGCAATTTGATAACACTGGCAACAAGGACTGGTAAATCTCATCTCCTATCATGAATATAACAGTGACAGGTCCCAGTAATACTTCAAAGGAAGGTCAGTGCTCCAAAGAAATTACATTGGAGCCTTCAGCTGAGGCGTTTGCTCTCCAAAGCATGAATATATGGTGGATACAAAATTTAAGGGTATTAAGTTATTTAGCCTCAACGTTTGACTTTGTGATAGACAGTGGCACTGAACTCCACAGCTTGCAGCTTGATTGCAGACCATAAATAGTGCATGTGTGCCATATCGAATACATGACCTAATTTCATTTATCTTGAGAATGCATCTTGAATAGAAAAGAGGAAAATGAGAACTTTTTTCTTTTCTTTTCTTTTGTTCCTTTCTAAAGCTTTCTGGGGGAATGGGGTGGGTGTGTAGTTGAGACAAAACCTTTTTTTGGTGGTAATTTCTCAGCTTTGCTGGCAGTTTCAAAGACCAGCTCTCTGATCCATGATAGTTTCTGCTAAAAGATAAACTCCAAATGGGATTATTTTTCCTGGGTAAGGCAAGAACTCTCTGTTTTCATATGCCTGCTGTTTATCAGGAAAAACTTGACACTATCAAGTGGAGGAGCAAGCTACAGGCAAGTTGAGATCATCAAGATTGCGATATTGCAATGATAATGACCGTCAGGTAACTTTTGGTTCATTTTCTTACCCATATTGATTAGCTGACTGTGCAAACGTGTCGCAGATACGTGGCATAAGAAAGCCTGGCCAACGTTCATGAACTGCAAGATGCTCGGGTCAGCGAGCACCACAAGTTGATAATTCCCAATACACACTTTAATGAAGTCTGACATAGAACTTCAGTGTGACCTTGTTTTGCACAGAGCAGTAATATTCTGAGTTACATCAATAAAACCTGAATAAGGTTGTTGGTTGTTTTTTTTTTTCACTGAAAAGTCTCTAACACCTGCGCTGCTATAAATATTCATTGGAAAAACATACCAAATGGTGTTCAGGTTTATTTTTGGTAGGACTGGGGCCTGAATTTGGGTTTATGCCACAAGAAGCTGAACAATTTAGGATGTTGGTTTTGAGTCTATAATGTTAGAAACAGTAGTTAAAGTTGGAATTGCAAATGTAGATATGGGAGTGTTTCCACTTGCATTTGCCAGAGATTTAAAGAAGCCAGAAACGGACTGTGGTTCAACGGTGCTCTGTGCACCCAAGAAGGAATAAGTATATTACAATGCACCGTGGACTCTATAAGGTCTTGATGACCTGCTTTTACAAGGCCTATACTTAAATGCTTATTTTCCTTTGGAATATCCCAGGATAAGTATCTGGAATAAGAGAAGAGTTCCCTGATCAGATGATGGTCAAAGAATAGTCAAAATACGAGAACGCAACTTTTAAATGTTTTTATATTTGTTTTTTTTTTTCGATTTTATTTTATTTTCCTCTGGAATGTAAAGATTAAGATCAAAGTTTAATCAATTTTATGTTTGGCTGCTGAATGGTGGCTGCAGGAACTCAAATACAAGTGCTGACATGAAGACTGGATCTCTGTTATTTCTTCATATTTTTGCCTCCCTGCTTGAACTTTCTGCCTCTGTTGTGTTCCTGAGGACACTTGAGCGCTTATTTTGGGAAAGAAGGAAATTACAGTGAAGCAACAAAAAATAAATCTGGAGCCAGTTCACTTCATACGGTTTTAATGTTCTGCTCTTCAGAAAAGAAAAGCCTCTTAAAAAGAAAAGGATATTTCTCAAATGTATCCACCAAGGAAACTCATTGCAGGGGAGGTGGAATTATAAAGCAGGACATTCAAAAGGACTCTGTTTTTTTCTTGGAACATTTTACACCATGAAATCTGTCCTGATGCCTGTGTGCAATTTGAGGGAACCAGCTCTATGCAGTTGCTCACACCTCAGTCACAGGAGACCTCTCCCCTGTTCATGAAGAATGAGTCAGGTGGAGGAATGGCCTCTGGAGAACTAGCCTCAGCTGGCCAGTTAGGTTTAAGACAGGTTAGGGACAGGTAAGTTTAAGATAGGTCTTATTACAAACCGAAGACATGATAGAGCCAAAAATCTCAATCCAAGCTCTGTCCCTGTGCGAGGAATAGCATAATCTGCAGCTGTGTTCGTAGAGTAGAGAATGTTGCACCGAGGATGAAAATCACTTCACCTTTTGTTTCTTTCCTTAAAATTTTTCCATATCATTTGAAAACAAAATACGAGTTTCTGGGAAAAGGCCATAAGAGCCTTCTGAGCATGCAGATAGTATAGCTCACTCAAAAGTCTGACAATTCCCATTGTGCTCTTCAATAAAACCTGGCATGTAACTGCGGAGTGATCCACCCGTCCGTGCTCAAGAGCAGTAATATTGTGGGTTACATCAATGACGTCCGATTCAGTCTTGATTCAGTAAAGATTGTCTTTTTTGACACCTATGTGGCTCCAAACAGTCATTGGAAATTCATATTGGCTGGTTCGGAGGTGTATTTCCTGTTTGGATACTAAATAGATTTTCATGACCACCTTCTATCAGTTATGCATGTAGCTAAATATTTATAGCAAGGATCAAGCACATAAACCCTGCCCCAGCTCTCTTCTGCGTGAAGGGAGAAGCAGCCTCCTCCAGTTTGGGGAACTGAAACCAGCATGTCCCAGTTTTAATCACCAGCAAAGGCACCAAAGCCAAATGCTGGCCAAGCTCCGCTCTTCTGTGTATTGAACAACATTCATCTAGGCACAGCTTCAGGTGGTAAAGCTGGTATTTGTGTAAGCATACAATGATATATGCCTAAACTATTTTTCCAATACCATTATTTTTAGCATTTATCTTTTTACTCAAATTAATATACAGGCTGGCATTGTTATTTTTGTTATTTTTAGAGCTTTTCTAGCCACACCAAAAATAATATTTTAAAAATATCTAGACATTCAAAGAAACATGCAGCTGTGCTTCCTGAACTCAGCACCAGCCACATTCTGGCTTTTCCTTTAATAGTGCTTTTTTACCATCTTAATGATGGAGTTTCATGCAGGCAAAAGACAGGCTGACTTTTGATGTGAGCTTTGTGCATATGAATATTATTGACAGAAGCCCTTTGTTTCACCTTTGGTAAGAAAGGGAAGAAAATATGTGGGAACGATCAAGGGATTTATAGATTAACAGAATCAGGATTTTGCTTTTGTGTTTGTTTGGGTTTGGTTTTTTTTTTTTTCTAATGCTTCAGTCAATGGCATTTTTGGCTCATCATATGCTGCTTTAGCGTTGCAAAAGGCTTTTACATTACTCAGCAGCCTGTGTTGGGGCACAGAGAGGGTGGTGTGTGTAGATGTGGTAGGAAAGACATCATATTTTGTTGTCAGGCAACCTGCAGTTGGAATTCTGGCATCATTGTTCATGGTCGCACTGTGCTGACCCCTTCCCTAGGGCCCAGATGAAAAGGGGCTCCCCCACTGCTCTTCTGATGCTCTTGGCTTGGAGCTCCCGCACCTTGGAACAACCTGACAGGACCAGTGGGAGCTTGCTATTTGCCTAGGTGTTATAAAATCATTATAGAAATATGAAAGAACTCGGGCAAAATATAAAGATTTCTAGATTTTTCCAAGCATAGGCACATGTTTAAAAAAGAAGGGATTTTTGTCTGGGTGTGCTGGCATTAGAGGTTGAAAGAAATTGAGGCATTAGCCTGGGCTAACCCTTACATTGACTCTAGATGTCATTTTTATGGAAATTCTGCATTCTTGGGTTATGTGTACATTAGAGTATTTTATTAACACACCACCCAAACAATAGAAACTGCAGTGGTAGAGATGTTAGTGTTGGATGATTCGAGGAGAGGCCGGGCTGTCCTTCTTGGAGACAGAGTATCTTCAAGTCTAAAGGATTAAGGATTTAAAAGACTGTCACCCCTGATGATGTACTTATGTGACTATAGAATAGGACCTAATTTACTAATCAGACACAATGAAGAACAGAATCTCAAGAGAGAGAAAAAGAGGCAAATTAGTGCTAAAAAAAAGGGTAGAGAATAGAAGAGAAATTGAGTGAAGATACTGGTGGTGCAATCTAAGTTCAAATAAAATATACATGCTACTCTTAATGCTAGTACTTCTCTTCTTTCACGTGCTTTGCTCATCTCATGTAGTTTTCACCATAAAAAGTTGCCCACAGTTACAGTGCTACTTCTAGAAGGTGAGTATATGTATGTCAGGAGAAAAAATAACACTCGCATTGAAGGATGATTTAAGATTATTCTTCCACTCTTCTGCATGAGATTGGATCTATTGTAACCTTCCTAAACCTTTGTTACCTTTGTAATTTAAACTGACAGGTTAAATGCTAATGCAATTGATAGGGGTGAACAAGTGGTCAAGGAACAACCTGATCTGACTGTATAATGCATCAGAGAATTGCAAAAATATGCAGGTCAGATGTAATTTTGACAGAAAATGGCTCGCTGCAAGGGTTTATGTTTCCCTGGGTAGTCTTAAAAAGAGTTGGACTATAGTAAGTACCACATTGCTTGAAAAAAATATCAAGTTAAACTTAATGGAAAAAATCCAAGTTCTCAATATCCTCAGATTTCATTATCAGTTTTTATTGGAGCTAGGATAATAAGAGTATAGAATTAAAAGAAAAGTTATACCCATTTTCTTCAGCTCAGCAGCCCTAATGTGCAAAAAGAAAGCGACACTCATTTCTCACCATAAATACACAGTGAAAACTACTTGGGAAAAGAAGTGGTCTCTGACCATATACAGCCTGATTTGATCCTTACTGAAGTAGAAATTCTGTTACTTCAACAGGCCTGGGTCATGGCAATTCCTTGTAACAGTAAGGTAAAAAGACATTAGCTCATTAATTAATCTTGAAGTTAATGGTTTTCTGCTTGGCATAACATGTATGTCTGGTGAGTGAGATTAGGATGTGAACCAAGTGCACGGAGCAGTCGCTCCAAGAAGCAGCCTCTCTTTCCCAGGGGTATTTACATGAAATAGTAATACCTGGGAAGACTTGAGGGCAGTTTGACTTAAACCAGCTTATTTTCAGTTTAGGAAGCTTCTTGAAAAGCCAAAGACCATCTTTGAATTGGTCTGCTGACTGGTTGAGATGGAGAAAGTTGGGCAACTTTCATCTTGTCCAACAACACTCTGTGAATCCCACCTTTATTTCCTTATAATAATATATGTGCTTTAAAATGAGCAGTGTTTTGGAATACGGATTAATTTCCATTTGGGGGCATTACAACAAACTGTTTACTCCAGTCTCAGACTGACCTAGGAAAAAACCCTTCTGCTGAGAGCATTGGAGAAGTATCAGTTCTTCTGTGAAACCACTCTGATCAAGAAGAGAGATGGCAAATCCAAAATCTGTCTGCCAGTGACATCATGCCAATGTATTTTTGGTACCATATTGCTTAAAGGAGTGTTTGCTTGCTTGCCTTTAAATTCCAAACTGCCAGAAATCGCTCAGACAGTTGCTACTGTCGCATACTCCCCAGGTCCCCACTCCAACAAGAAGCCACAAGCAGATAATAAATGGCCCAGAACATGGAGAAAATAAACATATTTTCAAGAAGCCTCTCCCTTCAAGAAGTTAACTATTTTTAATATTTTACTATTTCTTTAACCTTTTTTTTTTTTTCTTTCTCAGAGGAAATTTCAGGGTTGTATTTG
Source organism: Jacana jacana (assembly GCA_013400555.1). Taxonomy (NCBI): domain Eukaryota; kingdom Metazoa; phylum Chordata; class Aves; order Charadriiformes; family Jacanidae; genus Jacana; species Jacana jacana. The sequence goes on along the minus strand of VZTM01009698.1, from coordinate 7,369 downwards.
TCCTCTTGCTCATGCAAAAGTTCACTGTATTCTTCATCTATCTAAATGTTTAAAAAGGAACATAGAAATGTAAATTGCCTCAGTGCTTTTAAAAACCTTAAAAATAATAATTCAGTGCCTACTCTGTGAAATGGACCCATCCTCGCTGCTTTAACCTGCAGAGTAGGTTAGCATAACATGAAATCAATTATTGTACTAGACATATAAAAGCTGTCAGCTTTAATGCTGAACTGCAGTATCTCCCCTGAATGTTTGATTTCTGATCACCTGTGTGAAGCTCTAGAAATACAGAGACATCAGACGGGTTCTGGGCTAAGAAATGTATTTGACTATCCCGAGTTACAAAAGTGAAATTTGGAATGAGTAATGCACCCTGTGAACACTGCTCCCTTTTAAATCAAACATTTCCGAGGCCCCTAAAGTAAAGCTGAGCACAAACTACAGAACAAGTATTGAATTTCTAATCTGCATTGTCATAATTGCGACACCACTTCATTTCTCTTTCAGCCTGTCTGGAACCAGCCCAGCTTTAGCTGGAACATTATTCTCATCCTTTTCCTTTTCCTTCTTTTTTTTTTTTTTTTTGGTGCATGTTCCTCTGCAGAGGTCAACTTAGAAATACAAAAGAAATACCCTGACTTTCACAGTCCTTATACTTTCTACTACTAAACTTTATTATATACTTATTATAAATAATGGAAATTATTAGCCTTCCTTCTGGTATGTGCTTTATTATGTGACCTTGTTATGGGTAAGATTGCAATCTTTATTAGTTTGCATTGGTAGCTGTGACCAACAGACAGCGAATCCTTCATTTGAGAGTCCTAAAAATGATGGATTAAACAGGCTTTTGTGATTGTGAAGTGTCAGTATTATGGCAGTAATTTGAAACAGAGCTGGGACAACTGTCCGGTTTGGTGGGGAAGGAGTCAAGATTGTGACTCTGACTCCTTTCTCCTGCCATGTTCTTCTGTAGGGAAGGGGAAGGTTGAGGCTCTCCTGGAGAAAAGCCATCTTAGAGCCTGTGCCCTTTGGACAAACAACACTGGAACCCCTAGACGAGGCCAACAGCCAGGGCAGGTTCCCATGACTTCTCCTTTGCATGGGTCCATTTAAAGTATCTCAAAACAGTCTGTTTGGTTTCTCAAGTCCTGTAGGATCTGGTTTGAAACTCTCAGTCACTTGACAGTTTTGGTGTATTGCTTCTAACACCAGAAACATTACCTGCCTGTGGACCATAATAATTTGCTATAAAGAGGGATAAAACGATGGAGTGGGAGAGGTGTTTATCTTGGCGTATTTCAAGCTAGAAATGATGATCCTAAATCGATTCCTTTTGTGAAANAAAAAAGGATAAAAGAAATCAGGATTTATCCTCAAGATCAGATCTCATTTTCTTTCAAACATTACATTTGAGACAATAAGTGATCATTAGGTGCCGATAGACCTGAGAATCTGATTTTAACTTTCAGGTAACATATTAAGGCTATAGCCATATCTGAGGACTATTATCATAGCAAAATGACTGTAATGCTTCAAGGCTGTAATAGTCATCACCTTTTCATCACTCATATTACCATCAGACTCAGAAACAATGAATTCCTTTAACATTATGCTACCATAACCTTTAACTATATGCCTTATTTCAAACAGCTGAAATAATCCCTTTATGTGACACAGTAGAATAATACGTTTGCCAGTCACAGAACACTATAGTTTGCTAAGCTCAGGGAAGTGAAAACACTTAAGACTGTTCCACATATCAGGAAAATCCATCTATTCTTTTAGTCAGGCTTTGGGACGACCTTTCAGTAATACGTCAAATGAAGGAACACCAATAGAAAACATAAGGTTCATAAAAGTCTAGGAATGCTCTTTCAGTTATATTGCCCTTATAAAAACATCCTGCTCACCTAGTTTTGGGAGGGCTTTACTTGGCTGGCTGGCACATATTTTATGTGGAATGTACAACATAAATATTCCAGGGGTTCATTATAAACCTGCGCTTGTGATATACTTTTCCAGTGTCCTTTGTGTTCTTTCATGAAATGTTTATTCCTGTTATATCAAGTAGGTGCTAATGCATAATACTAGCACTATACATAGACCATCTTGATAAATAATCGTGTGAATGCTCCAGTGAGTCTCTGCATAAACGCTCTTATATCTAAGTTACTACAGCCCTAGGCCCTGAATGGATCAAATTTGTAAATACAATGCTGTATTTCCTACCTCTGTTGAAGTGTATTATGATAGCAGAACCAGCATTTATCTGGACTGTTGATATAAAAGTTTCTAGCCACACAAGCAATGCCTATTGCATTATGGAATTTTGTAATAAACTGCTTGAAATACCGCCAGAGACAGAGGATCTTGCGAAACAGCACAAGGAGCCCTGAGGCAGAAAGATTCCTACTGAGCACAGAGTGCTTTGGATCAGGCCCTTGGAGAATATCACCTCTAAAATAACAAGTTTGAAGAATTTAATTGCGAATTCTTCAATGTCATCGTGTCACTGAAAACCAGATGCTTTAGTTCAAAGAAAAACATCAGAAATAGGGAACAGCTTTTTGTCGAAGTTTAACTACCTCAAAGAATCTGAGTATTTAATTTCTGTGATATGAGGTATGGCTTCCAGGTGTATTAAAGTACTAAAAAGTAGCATGAGAGTGCAAAGAGGCTACAAAGGCTTTGGTTCTTCAGCTTGGTGGGACTGGCTCCTGCTTCTTCTGTAGGAAACTTGCCCCAGAGTTCTTTCCAGATATGTTTGGAGCTTCAGCCTCCACTGCCAGTGAAGGCTCCAGCTCAGGGCCCAGGGAAGAGACCTATGACATCAGGCCTGAATAACAAAGAAAAATAGTGTTCCAAAGCTATCATTTGTTCCATGTCTCCTCTGCTGCAGCACCCAGCTGGTGGTGATATGGGAATGTAATCTTAACAAACCTAAATTTGTTGGAATAACCCTAAACCGCATTAAGGCAAAGGGACTCTGATATAAGGATTCAAGCACAGGATAGGGACAATTATTCTTCTAATGAACAAGCAAAAAGTTATTGGACTTTTGGTCTAATTTTTCTGTGATTTCTCCTGTGACCTTTTACAAGCCACACACGGTCTGCCCAAGGAAATCACAAAATGATTTCCATTGGCTTCAACGGAGGAGAGATTAAGGTCCTAATTTCTCTTTGAATCAGTTTTCTCATTAGTAAATTACCAACCTCAGAGCTTAATGTTTCCAGTGCTCTTCAGTATCCTTGAAGGGAAAGTGATATTGGAGCGTTAACTGTCCTTATTGCCAACAGTCACACAGCATACAAATCTAGATGGATACGAGCATTTCGGTGGTGATGGCAGTGCTGTGAAGTCTGTGCCCACATTCCCTCTATCCCAGAAGAACCAGGCAAGAGTCAAAAAGATTAAACATTAGAGCTAAAGAGAAAGCTGGGTTCTCAGCAGGTATTTTGTATCTCCTGCAGGCTTTACTGTATTTTAGGCCAGATTTTCATTTGCTGTCATCCCAGTGCTCTACTAAACTCCTCACTTCGTTCACAGAGTTAATCAGCAAGTTCCCATCACCTGGGTTGGAAATGTGCTGGAGCTGAATGTTCACCTTGTTTCAGTACTCGAGGGCTTACAATGCTCTAACGGCGGTATGAACTCCAAGCTCAAGGAGAGGCAAAAGTTGTTCGTACTGGCAGTTGTCTCCTTTAAATATAAACACCTGAAAGGAAAAGGTGAAAATGTCAGAGTAACCTTCAGTGAAGAAGAAGAAACAAAAGGCTGACGGCAAATTTGGTGGTAAGTATTTCGAAGGCGGTCGATTCTGATCATTAAAAAGGTCCAGCAGGAAATCATTAAATCTGAGTGATAAAATGGGTTTATTCTCATTTGCTAGCCTGGATGTTCATGAACAATGAACGGATTGTGGAAAATATTCTTCTATATCTTGCAGCACGACTTAGATAATAACTGGATTAACCTAGTCAGACTTCCCATCAGCAGTTTCTCTTGGATTGTTTTTTATCAGATGCTACTTGCATCACCCCAAAGGTAACTTTATATTAATTGCCAAGGGCCAGACCCACTAGAGTATTTCAGTCTCTGTAACTGTGATTTTTGATGCAAATATTTAAATTTGTGTCCTACAAGTCTCAGCTTGGATGCCACCAAGCCCTGGAGATGTTGGCTGCAGTGCTGAGCACTGGCCCTGCAGATAAGCCTATGTCAGAGCATGTATCCCCCAGCTGTGTTGTCTGAAGGACTCAAAATAATCAATACCATGGGATGGATTTCATGCAAAACACAGCCCCTCGTGTCTTTTCCCCCCTAGAAGAATGTTAATTGCATCGCTGAGCTGGGAAGTGACAGACCGAGGTTGAGCTCTGTGCTTTTCCTGAGGAGGGTTGAATTCCTGCCTCCAAATGTCCTCCCTGGATGAGGGCACTAGTTAATCATCAGGGACGACTTCTCAGTGTTCCTTTTAAAGTTATTCAACTTGCATAAATTTAATTGCCACAAAGTCTTCATAAATTCACTGGAATAGGGATGGAACACAGATTTTTTTCAATATCCATGGTGGGAGGAACTTTAACCTGTAGTCACCGTGGCCACGCTCACCGTGTAAGTTTTGCTTTGTGCCTGTGCTCATGTACAAACGCAAAGACTATGGGAAATCCAGTTTTAGCATAACTCATTATTTGGAATAAAGGTCCACCTATCTCCCTCATCCCCACACTCTGCTCCAAAACAACCTCATTTAACCAGCACCAATTAAAAGCCAGTGCTTGCTCTGTCGCACGTACGCTCATTCATACCCACCCTTTCGAACTATCCACATGATTCCAGCATACTCCTCTTAGCCCTCTATGCATATGATTAACCCAGCCTTCGACTCACTAGTTATTCAGAATTCCCCAGCGGCAGATTCAATCGTATCCTGGGTGACCGGTGCTATGCATGAATCTCATACCAAATGACTGCATCCCTTTATTGTTGATAACTAGAATGGTAATTCTTAGGCTGTGACAGATGGTACGGGTATGTTGGAAGACTTAGATATCTACGAGTTTAGGTAGCAGGTGAACAATAGTTTTAAAAACATTAGTGATAAGTAAATTGAAGATTTAAATTGTGTGGAAGTCAGGATGGGATTGAAAACTTGCCCGGTTTGCAAGATTAGGGCATGTGATGTGAGGTAGATATAGATACATAAGTCTAGAAAGATTGAAAGCAGGTCTGGTGTGCCCATGCAACTGTCATTATTAGGATTATAGGTATCTGTCAGCTGACAGGACTGCTTTATTGTCTCTTGGTCCAAATACACCTTGTGGCACAATCCTGAGCTGATGGGAGCGCAACACTGGTCCCAGAAGAAACATGTAGAGGCTTGAGTGGATCTCCCCCTTTTCCAATGGCATCATGACACAATATAAATCACAACCCTTCATTCTCCTTACCAGTACTTTCTATCACCAGTGACGGAAAACTATTGTCTTCAAAAAAACCTTGTACTGTTCGCCTGGTCTGAATGTCTGAGCTGGAACTGCAGAGGTTAAAGCCTTGAATCCATCCTTCCTTGTAACAGCCCAGTGAGGAGGCAGGCAGCTTCCTACAGAAAGAGGCAGAGGAGAACTCTGACCAGCTGAAAGGATAACTTAACACACAGTCTCATTTATCCCACTGCGTGCATTTCTGATTTTATCGATGTTACATATCTGGCACTTATTTTAGCCCTGAACTGAAGCGTGCACAAGCACATCCACCACATACCATGTACCAAAAGTTTCCTCATCAATGTCTCTGTCCTGCAAACACAAGAACAGTCTCCTGGGTGAGGGGGTGGAAGTGAGTATCCAGTAGCGTTTCTTGGCAATGAGTCCTTATAGCTTCATCCCTCTGAGAATAGAATGTGCCTTTTCAGTAAATTAAAAAAGAAACCTCCATCTTCGCTGCAGAGTACCACCTGACATGCTTGTTGATTTACTCAACTTATTTTTCATTTCATAACTCTTCCAGTCTGTGTTCCAATGATCTCATCCTGTATTTGTTTGACGAAGGTTACCAATCTGGAAAAGCCATCTACTTCCACCTTCATTATTATGACTGATATTTCTGCTGCTCTGTTTACTTGCCTTTAATCTATTCCAAGGCTAACATTTATTTTTGGTCTCATCCATAAGGAATTCAGCAATACCCTCCCTGCTATTCCCCATCTAAGTAGCGGGAACCTTTGCATGACAATGAATCCTTTGCCTTACATTGTTTTAACATTTTAACTCCTCAGGAAGAGCTGTGGAAATACCACAGAGTGTAGTCAGAACAACTCGAACTGATGCCAGCCACAACCATTTCAAATCGGTGCAAGTGATCACCGGCAACTGCTCACCTTTATTATTTATTATCCTAACAAAGGTGCTGGATTAGTTCGTAGTCCCAGGGTCCAACAGGCACCATGAGTAGGGCAGAAACGTTCCTAACTTATTTTGAAAGCCATCAATTTTTTCCAAGTCTGCTGTGTTGAATTAAAGCGTGTCCAAACTATTCAACCTGGTCATATTTCTTCGCCATCAGTTTTGTGTATGTCGTCTGTTGTTTCACCACCTGTTAATCCGTCTGTGCCCTAGCTGTACAGCTGATTTATAAAGATGCCTATATCTTATGTGTTTGCTACATGCAACCAATATAGTTGGGGTTTTTTTCCCCCCCCCATCATCTGTCTTTTCATGCTGCATCCACCTACTAGTCTACATTCTGAAAGACAGGAAAATATCAACAATTCTATTCCCACAATTGCCATTCACATTATTCTACCTTTTTATCAGGAGTTATTGAAATCACAGGACATTGCTCGAGTATGAATTTTGATTTACAATTTTTCACCACCCCATTCGTTTCACTCAAAAACTCATTTTAATGATGAGTGATTTGTATATAAACCTGATGATTTGTATCATAATCAGCTAAAGTTATAAGGAACCTCCTGCTGTGCTTAGTCAAGTTAATGCACACATGAGCAAAATTACGTTACTCATAACCTGCAATAGTTTTAATAATACTATTTCTATTTCTTTTAAAATTCTGGGAAACATTAGCCAGATAAATAATGCCATTTGATTACCAAGCATGTTCCCTTCTTCAAACATCAGCTCGGGACTGAAAGCATCAGCTCCTATAGGGCTTTTGTGGGTTTTTTGTTGGTTTTGTGGGTTTTTTTGTTGTTTTTTTGGCTATCTTAACTTTGTGCTTGGGTATGTCTGGACTGTTCTTCAGTTGTACCACTTTGTTCCAATACTCTAGCAACATTTTTCCTTTTACTGGCTCATTTAACCTATGCAATAAAGATGCTTGTCATGTCATAAGGTAAGTATTC